>JAMZAV010004260.1:0-79736 GCA_024449915.1 Sweltsa coloradensis
AATTTATTATTTATTATTGCTAACAAGATATCAGCAAATATGATAATGTCAGATATTGTTCTTCTGTTTGTGTGAGTTTTTTTTTATAACGGAACAGGATAGACAATAATACGAAACATACAAATACAAAATAAAAATAAAAAATATAAATTCAAAATACAAATAAAAAATAATACAAAAAAATACATACTAAATGTAACAAATAAAATTAAGCTTTTTTTCTTTGACTCATTACTCAACAGGTAGACAATAATACAAAAACTATACAAATAGATTTATCCAGTAAACAAAACACGGAGTCAATTTGGATTTAAATTAATCTTCTAACACATAGACAAAACAATCACGCACTTTGTGAAAAAACATGACTTTATTTCAGGCATTTAAATAAATTTGAGGTTAACCATAAATTGGTATTAAACACAAAATTATGTTGTATAATATTTTAGTATCCAACACTTCCATAGTATAATAATATATTGCCACACTCCAAAAAACACAATTTCAAATTTTGAAATTTGTTATTTAAAGGGTGGTCACAAGGTATTTGTATACAAAATCTACCATTTTTTGGTTTGAATATTTTCGAGTTGTTACATTTAAATTTCTTAAGACTACTTATTGGATACCTGTGGTAGTTATAATTTTTCTACTGAATTACAGAATTCAATGAGAAATCATGAAAGAAAACAAGAAATAAATCTCACCAGATAAAATTTACGTTCAATTTCATCGTCATTTTTCTGACAAACAAACTTTGCTAGTTATAAATATGCAACTAATTCAGGTTTGCTATTTTTAGTCCAAGATCACAGTGCAAATGAGTAGGCCTACAATCAAAAATAATTTTTCAATAAAAACTACGAATAAAAACGGGATTTTAAACTTTAACCAAACGTGATGTACACTAGTTGATGCAAAACACGACAATCGTGCAACATTTTTATTTTTAAATGAGAGTTTGTTAAATTTGATTCGTTCTTCAATAATCATGTAATAATTTTTATTCAGAAAACTGTTGAATTCATATCATGAATGTATGAGGAAGTATATTTGTGTATTATATATTAAGTAGAACACATTTTTGTTACTGTTTCGCTAATTTTGGCGGGGACTGACAACGAAAAAGTGTTAGTTATCCTCTCTCACCTATAGATACATAATATTATGCTTACGATAATTTTATTGGCCTGTAGATAGAACATAATATACACCTGTATTTATCGATTTGGATCAAACACTCCCGTAGGTGGAATTGTAAATATTTACTACAATTATTCAGGAATTAAAAAATCCATCCCAACCGGGGTTCAAACCCGGGTCTATTCCACCCACATAAGTGTTTCCAGACTTTCCAAATCGAGAAATAAACCCTTGTTCATACCTGCGTTCTGTAATGACAGAAAAGTAATGTTTTGTGGTCAGTTCAAAGGCAACAGATATTCGTTGCAGTACTGTTCCATCCATTCAGATCTATAATAATGCAACTACAATTCAGAAGTTAAAAAGTTACCGTCTCGGTGGTCCTATCTAGAATGTAGGAGCTCCTGGATCGAACCCCGGTCGGAATAGATTTTTTATTCCTGAATAATTGTAGTAAATAATTAAATATACACCTGTATGTTACTAAGTTCTCACATCAAGACCCAAACCCAAATTATTAAAGTCAGATATATAAAATGACGATGAAATAGTTTTTAAATGTACAATCTTGAACTCCAGCAAATATAAGTGTACAGCTCAATTGAAGTAAGTGTATTTGTGTTACACAATATAATATTATTTATAATATTAATAACATGACTTGTTCGGTTGAGTCGTAACAACGACTCACCTTAGGCAGTGATATCAAATAGTTCATCTCGACTACATCTTAACGTTCATAAGGGTACCTTGCTGTCCCCGCAATTGTTTTATCACAGTATTCTCATCTTCCTTCGTTTCACACGCTGTTTATTTACACTGTTCGATTTCAGTAAATACATGTTTTGATAATTGAATTTTTACCCACACTGTGTTATATTATGTATGTTTGCAAGCTATTATTTTTATATATATCATATATTTGTTCAAAACAATAATGCATTATAATTTATAACGCACTATTTTTAATTGTCAAGATAAGAATGTTCCCATGTTTAAAATAAAAAAAAAATAATAGACAATGCGTCAAATTTGACGCTCTGCACTGTAAAATTATCCATGAGTTAAACATTATTTTATTGGCATTAGAAAATAAGTACGATGTATTCCGACTAGTGAGATTTTTAAGAACTACATAATGACTGGTTGTGACCACTTGTTACACTAATCAATACTGTATACAAATTCAGAGTAAAAACTTATTTATACTTTGTAGTCAATTTGAAATATAAATGATATTTTAGTTACGTACCCAAGACTTGAAACTACCAGTATTTTCATAGAAAACAATATTTCCTGATATAAGCTAACATAATGGTTTGTAGAAAACACGTTCAGATATCAACAAAAAACCTTTTAAAATGTGTTAATATATCAATATTAACTTTTCCCACAACTTTAAAGTAGGGTAGGGGCTGGGAGAGTGCCACAACATTATTGGCCCCCCGGTTTATCAAAGCCATGCCTGACGCTTCCCTATATATCGTCGGTTCCACCTCTACCCCTCCCCCCCCCCTTTCTCCCTATGTACAACGAAAAATAATTAACAATACTATAATATAAAATCAATGGAAATCAATCCAGAAATAAAATCAATCTCAGCGGGGTATCGAACCCCGGTCTCCTGATTACCGTTTGGGTGCTTTACCCCTAAGCTACGGAAAGGGTGATTAATTGTTGGTGCATTATCCCACTGAGATGTTTTTTTTTTCTGGATTGATTTCCATCCAATCAATTACACACGGGAGTGTTTCCCGATTATTTGTATTGATAAACAAAATCAATTCTTTCATAGTTCATCAAGGAAATCGTCAAGGTGGATCAACCACTTCTATTCTTTTTTCCCGAAAATATGAATTTCTTTAGTTTAAAACATGTATTTATGTGAAATCTCCGATCTGACGCTTGCACAGAAGAGTGGGGTGGTTCCCTAGAGGATCTCTTCGGCGTAGGTCCCCGCGGGCTAGGTGTCCGGATCATAGCTCAGGGAGGACTTCTTCATCTCAATCATGGGCAGGATACCAGTCTCCTGGAAACAAAACATATTTAAATTTAAATTTAATGAAACATTTTAATTTTAAATTGAAATCATTATTTTGATTATTTTTTTATTTTTTAGAGATTTAAATTAGAAAGGGAAAGTTAGTCATATAAAGAGGATGGAAATAGAAAGGATTCCAAGACGAGACTTAGAAGCAGGGGAGGAAGGTAAAAGAAAAGTTGGAAGAGTCAGAGAAAGATGGGGAACATTGATTGTTGAAGGATACGTTGAGAGCGAGGTGAATCGTGGAACCAGGTGATGGAAGAGAAGCTGTGGGAGGACAGGGAGAGAGTGGGGGAAATTGGTGGAGAAGCAGATGCAGGATGAAGAGGAAGAAACGCTGAGCCCGGCAATCCTAGGCACAAAACAGTTTCGTGCCCTAGATATCGGTGTGAAGAACACCACTCAACCCGACATTGTTCGATATGAGTAATGATTATTAAATCAAATTAAAAATTTTAACTAAATTAATTAATAATTATTTTATACGAATTATTCTTATAAAATAAATGTACGATCAGTTCTATGAGTTAAGGATTTTCCGTATCCCGATGGCAAAGAATAAAAACACAAAACATGTTGACACATTTTGTGTGAACCTACCCAGATAAATTTCATGAACTAATTCACTGTCTATTTTTATAAGACTTAATTCTATCATACATATTTTTACTATACGAAATCTTGGAACAAAATAGTCAGGTTTGTCCCTGGATGGAATAGAACCAGGGACCTTTCGAATAATACTGTATCACGTATGTGTTTGCTACTATTGGGAATATATAATATAATAGTTTGACTTGTCACAAGATAACATCACTTTTTATGAGCTTTAGTCGGTGAACACTTTCACCTTCTCTAAGATTTCCACTCCCACAACTGACGCAATACTCAATACACTCAATATATCCGAAGAAATTTTGGGAAAATTGTGAGTGGAGATTTGGTACACCTTGCCCTGCATTTAAAAAGGGGTCACTGAGGTCGCCGGCAACTGGTTATAGTTTTTGGTTAGGTTTTGGGTCACAGTTGACTACAATTGTCTATATAGACAATTTTCTATACTGCCAAATGCAATTCCCTGGTTGGATTTTTATGTTACTGAGCATGCGCACATTCGTTCTGCTCACTTCCGGTTTTAACTAAAAACTGTAGTCAGTTGGCGACGACCCCAGTGTAATACCCCTTTAACATTCAAAACATGATTCGATAAACATTTGTTGAAGAACAAAAGCAATTGTCGTTATTCAATACTACACATTACCAGCCTATTTTCAATAATTATTTCTTGTGAGTTTAAAACGTAACGGAATTTGTCGAAAATGTTAACAGCACCCACAATTTTTTTTTGATCTATGTGTTCAATTTCACCACTATCGGTTTACTGGGTAGGCCGATTTTTTTTATCGAAGATACAAACGATACAAACACAAAAAATTCCTGTTTAAGTTTTTGTTGTAAGACAGTCGCTTCGCTCCCTCGTCTAATTAATTTCGTAATTGTTATACAAAGAATAAAATAAATATCAGATTGGTGGCAAAATATCATTATGATGCCCATTAACCCTTTGTAGGAGAGTGGCATACATATTTCCCACGACTTTTCAAATTCTACACAAATATATCTGCCAGAGTATCATACTTTTAACCCGGATAAAAAGCTGCTTTGTTTTGTTCGGAATTTTCAGAATTTTTCCCCATAAAATTCTGACGATAAGAAGGACTTTTGTAATGGTTTAAAAACCAAATTGTGTACAAAAACACAAACACACACAAATTTACGAAATATCCTGGATATTTTGTTTACCTGTTGTAGATTTAATTTGATCATGTAACAAAAAAGAAAAAAAAACATGAAAAATGTAAGAAAAAAAACAATTTATGGAAAATAAACTTAAATTTAGATTTTTGCCACAACTTGGATGTCAATTTGAAATACAGAATCTGCATATTTTCCCTAAAAGATCAAGGAAAAAATCTTAAAACTTAAAAAAATTCATTAAAAAAATCACAAAATTTAAATTGTTAAGGTGGAAAGCAAAATTTTGGGTCCGGGTCTTTTGTACTAAAAAGGCTAACTTTTTACACATTTCTGACTAGTTTTCATGTCAACATAAAGAGATTATAAAACATTTATCAGTAAAACCATTCTCAAATAAATATAATTGAAACAAGTGCGCATGCTGTGAAAAGTGTATGTGAGAGTGTGAGACAGTAAAGTAACTATTGAATGCATTACCATGGATATGGAGGTGGCTTCGATGGGAGAACTCCCGGGCAATAAGTTTTAAGGAGTAGTCATGTCAAAATGTCCAATCAATTTTTTCGAGCTGAAATTAAAATAAAAGTGAAAATAAAACGTCGTCGAGAAATCACTTTTGAATCACATCGAATCACTCATGTAACAATGATTTTTAAATGCAACTCTGTACATAAGTAGGGTATATGTATGTATTTTGTAAACTCAACAAAAGATAAAAGTGTAATAGGCCTACATATAATTTCAATCTAAAATAACATTACTTAGAAGAAGAAAAAAAACGGAAATTAATGGGTGGGTCCCCCCCACACCCAACACGCCTAATAATTTAGATTCGTATAAGTAAAAGTCACCACTAATTTTGTAGGTAATTTGGTGATCGAGTTAGATTTTCTACATAAAAACCCGATAGCATTTTTATTAATTCCTGTTTTATATTTGCCAAGAACAATGCTATGACTGACAATGTTACAATATTATGTTTTCACGTTTTTGTTTGAAAAAATACATTTAATTAATAAAGAATAAATTAAAAGCTGGAACGTCTGTATTGTACTTATCACAATTAATAAAGTGTGATCTTGAAATGAATGAAAATGCAAAGTTAACATAATAATTAAGTGCGTGTTGATGTTATTTTTAATTTATAGTCAAAATTAACAATTTTAATAATTTTTGCGAGAACCGGCACCTCCACCAAAAATGATGATTTCCTAATTTACGTGAGATTCTCGAATTATTATCGTGACAGCACAATTTCTGAAGATGTATGATTAACGGAAAATGTTATTGGTAAGGGCATATTGCCTACTCCTGTGGACATACGTCGAATGACGCGGGTAACGCCGCGGTTAACGCTGCTATCGAAAAGTGTCCGAAATTAGTGTTTTGGGATGGAAAATGTTAAATTTTCAGTTTCTATCAACATACAATTTAGCATTTTGTAACATAAATCTAACTTCTCCTTAAAAATATATATTCTCAGTGTAATAATATGTTGAATATTACAATATATTAAAAACAAATGATAAAATGTAGATATTCATTAAAAAAATGTAAGAATACATGGTGGAAGCAATATTCGTAGCAATGAGCAGGTAAATAGTTTTTACCAAAACTATTTAAATTTTTTTTATATATTGCTTCGTGCATGTATTCTCAGGTGCGTAACTAGGTGTTTTGTAGTTTCGACAAAACATTCAATTTTTTTCTCCCATCAATAGTAACAGTTTAAATTGTCAAGCATTTGAATTCCAAATGAAATCAAAATAATATGTGGCATCATCAATTTGATAAACAATTGACGTAACTTGATTTGGAAATGTTACCAATTGAGTTGAGTTGATGTCAAGTAATATAAATATATTAGTTAACTGAGAATTGATGTGTAATGATGCAAATTTATAACATTTCCAGATCAATGTGATATTGAAATGTAAATTGTTTGTCATTGAAGGTTCCAAATATGAGTTATATCAAATGGTAATTGATAGTCAATTTAAATTTTTACTAGGGCTGTTTATCAGCTGCATTCAAAGGTTTGGATAGGGCTACCTATTAACACTTAGTGATTGAATCTTTACCCCATTAATGTGTGGCAGATCCAAGGCTGCTGGGACGTAGGTCGTCGCGGGCGAACATCTAGTGCAGGATCTCCGCAGTGCCGGCCTCTGTCTCGACCCGTGGCACCGCACAGCGAAGCGCAACTCCTCCGCCATCTCAGAGCATAGGCTTTGCTGCACAGGAAACATCAAACTTGTATTCACTCTCGAAATATGTTGTTGTTACAATGGTGTAAGATTGATTGATAGGAAGTGTCATAAAAATTTGTCTCGACTGGGGCTCGAACCCTGAATCTCAGGCTCAACCGATGTTCATTCCAACTAGAGAGCTAACTGGTACAATAAAAGAAACATTGTCCCTAAATTCCTTTTTGTTGTGCATCACATATAAATCAAAGACTGCAAATTGTCATGTAATAATAGTCCTTCCAAATTCTACTTTGAAATCAGTTTTAAGTGTTGAAATATCACATTTAAATTAATTATTAATGCACTGAAATTATACGGTTTGTCACAAATAAATTCATAATATTATATGCATTCCAACTAAACAACTGTATTGTATTTGAAAGTTTAATTTTAAATATGATTTAATAAAGTTACAAAAAGATTACTTACTCTATCAGTTTGAGCATTCTTCTTGGAATTCCAACAAAATTCTAATATGGCTACAATAATTGCTAATGCCAGACCGCATAGTAGAACCACAAATACGCCACCTGAAAAAAAACGTACACGGATAAGCTCTTTTGTAGAATATTGTTAACAATTTTAAGTAGATATGATGTGTCCACCAACTTAAATTTCAAGTTCTCCTTAGAATATTATAGGTTTCAAAGTTTCAAAGTGGATCCCATATAATATGTATAATTTTAACATGATACGACGTTTTTTTGTAATGTGGGGATTTTGTGTGCCAAGGGTAACAGGAATGAAAGTACTACGGGGAAAATGCTCTTTCTGTTGCTCTTGCATTCAAATATTTTCTATTATAAAATGGCATGTTAAGTCTGTTAAATGATATGAAAAAAATGAATGCAAAATATAAATAAAAAAATAAAAAAAAAAGTTCAAAGGACAACTGATAGCTATCTTATTCCAAGATTATTTTGTTCATTTGGTGACAATGGCCCTTGTTCAAATTAATTAAATTTTATTTTTATTAAATATAGTTTTAAAAATTAAAATTTGTAGCTTTGAGTGTAATGTAACTTCTTTCACAAACAAGTACCAAACTTAAAATGTAATTAATTTAATAAGCACGACACTTTAAAAAAAATACAATAACATTTACAATTGAGACAACTTAAACTGTAATTTCAGTACCATCCACATAAGCGAATAAGTATAAAGGTAATTGACAGTTTTACAAATAAGTATAACTGTAACATAATGTTAAAATATTTTCTTAACAAGGAACACTGTACTTAAAATAGTCATATTTTGCCTCATGTAGTATTGTTCTCTCTTTCTATCACTGTCCGTCGATTGACTATTATGTAAGCTTATTTGGTTAAACCGAAGTAATTGTTTATGTACTAGACTAAACAGGGCCAAACTTACCCTACATTAGCATTCCTGCCTGACGGGAGGATCCTTTTTTGTAAATCATTTTTTTAATGAATAGGATAGACGTTAAATAAATAAATAAATAAAAATAAAATAGTTCAATAATAATAGGTTTAACTTAAATATTTCCATCTGCAAGTAACAACAACGGAAAGTTAATTTGCGTAAGTATAACGCAAGTTGTAGCTACCTATATTTTCGACGCCCAAGGCATTCGCCTTCGACTCCTTGCTCTTATCGTCTCTGTTGCACACGTCCCCAGTATTCTTCCACCACTTGTCGTAGAGGATCTGGATAACTCCCTTCTCCTGGAGTTCCAGGATAGCCAGGGAGATCTTATCCCGCCACGGGGAACCTGGGAACACGCACATGATTACATCAGGAGAATGATGATTCGTGTTAGGGGTTTCCTTCTGCGAAAGTAAGATTATTTCTTTAAACCTCACATTCGTTTCATTTCGTTTTTCTTTATTGATTTTTTTTCTCATTTTTTACAATTTGTATTTAAGTCATGTAAATTCACTTTATTTATTTATTTATTTATTTATTTATTGGTTCACTGAAATTCAGCATTGCTGCCATTTTACATTGAGATACTAGTATTAAATTTTAAATATAAAACCATAAAACGTAATAAAAACAGTACAACATAAATATTTCAGTAAACATACTGTTGTGGTTAACACTTAACAACAATAACAAGGTTAATAAACATTATTATAATTGGATGAGCGAAGCGAAGGCTTCAATTTCACTGACCTTCCAGAAAATTAGCTAGTGGTTTTTTGGTTTGTTTTTCTGTCTGTTTCTTCGCGCTCTACCGGGCAAACGGCATATGCGTTCTTGATAAAAATCAGAGGAGACCTTCGAAATCTCTGAACTTAGACCTGCCACGTTTTTGGGTACAATAGCAGTAATATTTCTCATAAATTGTGTACTTTAATGTTTTTTTTCCGATTTTTAACGCGATATTTTTGTGACATTTGGGCCGATTCTGACCAAACGGGTGGGACTACAACGTTCATATTTTACATGGACATTAAGATAATGGTGATGTAGTAGCTTTTGAAAGAAAGCGTTGAAAAAGTTAGCCAGAATCTTTTGAAATAAAGGTTTTAATATAAGTTTTTTGAGGTGTATAATAATTAACAAGTAACTATAGAAACTTAACAACAAACACCTACAACTACAATGCGTACAAAAAGCAAGTCTTCGGGCCTCTAGATATTTTACATTCTATTAATTGGTATTACCATAGCAATTAGAACTACTTTATCCTAATTTAACAAAAATGATTTTGCAATGGAAGAAGTGAAGAGATATCACGCATACTAAAAACATAAAAAGCTCATCCATCAACGCGACTAAAAAGCGTTCGCGAAGCGCCTAGTTTTCATAATGAAGTCAAATTCAACGTATTCTGTCATAAACAAATAATTCAAGTAGAAATTATGATATGCCGTTGGTGGAGGTGCCGGGTAAAGCGAGAAAAGTTGAAACTCCATAAGAATAACATTGTTGGTGGAGGTGCCGGGTCCTCATTTCTTGATTTTATTATTATTTTTTAATAAGTTATTCATCCAGTATAATTACGATGGCCAGTATTATTGTTGTGGAATGTTTTTCAAAAGTATAGAACACACATGTCGGTGAATTTATTAAGTGTAATTCAAGTTATATGTTGGTCAGTGTACTTTAAGCATCAAATCGCATCTTCGAATTTGTTGGATGAGCGAAGCGATGACTTCAATTTACTGACTCCCCCCCCCCCCCCAACCAAAAACTAAATTATTTCTGTGTATTTTGTCTGTTTGTTCGCGCTCTACCGGGCAAACGGCAAATGCGATCTTGATGAAAATTGAAGGGGACCATCGAAATCTCTGAAGTTAGACCTGCCACGTTTTAAGGTACAATCGAAGAAATATTTCTCATGAATATTGTACATTTACGATTTTTTCGATTTTTAATGCGATATTTTTGTGACATTTGGGCCGATTCTGAGTTAACGGGTGGACCATCAACGCGACTAAAAAAAGCGTTCGCGAAGCGGCCTAGTAGCTATAATGATAAAAAAAATGAATTATACAATGATGAATTGATGATTTATAAGTGCTGTATAACAATAAAAAAGAACAAAGCACAAAAAAACAATATAGCATCAATTAGTTAAAAACTTAAGCTTAGCTATCCGAATAATGATTTGTGAGATGTCGAACTGATGATAAAAAAGGCCGAAATTTACAAGCAAAAATGTCAATTGATGGAGATTGTGGACAGGAATTGAAAGTTGTAGGAAGACGAATAAATAGTGACCTTTTCATTGTTGATATATAAGGACATGAAAGAGGTGAAATAGTCGAGTAGAACGAGAAGGAACTGTGAGAGGAAACAATGACACTATATTTTGATTTATTTGGTGTTTTTGAACCATTTTGACAGATTCTAAATACAAATCAAATACATTTTATATATATTGTATTATTTTCTATAGTCAATTTACGGAAAAGCCCACCTTCATAATTAGTTTTTACACAATTTTGTAACATTTCAAACTTATGAGAGTGAAATTGTTAGAGAAATTAAAAACCTAGTAAAATTAGTTTGTCTGCCTCCTGTAAAGAAATCACCTGCCGAGTCCCTCACTGACCTTTCGGCGTGGCGATGCCGTATCCCTTCGAGTCCAGTAGTCCCCCTATCTGCGTCAGGTTGCAGTCCCTCTGTACCGCGTAGTCCAGCATCGTGGACTCCATGAGGAAGGCGTAGTCCCCCTCCAGTACCCGCTGTATCCCCTCCTCGTACTTGGGAACGAACACCTCCGCTCGACGACTCTCCATGAAGCGCCACATCTTCTGGTAGATGCCGATCTTAGAGTCCTTAGGGCAGACAAACGAACACAAATCGTTGAGGATAAGAGTACTCCAATGACATTTAATTAATATGTTTGACTCTCAGTATGGTCGCGGGAAGCGTGAGAAGCCATCTTAAAAGGGGAAAACGGCCGCTTAAATGTACGTAAATTTGTGCATATTTATTTTGCTACGCAGAGATTATTTATGTCATTGGAGTACTCACCTTAGACACTATCAAGGCGTCATTGAATTGAATTGAAATCAGTGCAGATGAGTAGCATGTTAAATATAAAAAACCGATAGGAGTGTAATTTTATTAACGTTAATATCACATTTTTCTTTCCTTCCTTCCCTCCGTTTTTGCGTGTGTCACATAAATCACAATAAAAACGGAACACGATGTCCATTTGACACAAGTTTTTTGTTCAACAAGGATGACTAACAAAGTTTAAAATTTAGTAGACCCGGCACCTCCACCAATTTGAATGCTGAAAAAAGAAGCGAACTATTTTTGTGTGGTAAACGAACCCTAAAAAGCATATAAGGGAGTTTCGCTGTCTAAATTGTTGCGTTCAAAAATATTAATAAAAATCTACAAGAAATTGCATAACTACCGGATTCTTCTAGTAAAACAGGGTACTCGTGATCGTGAATATTGTAAATTCATCTCTCGAATTAAAATCAACTTAATAATGTTTTCAAAACAGTAATGAGCATGTCTACGACATTCCCTTTAAACAACTAAATTATATATGAGTAACATATATAAAACATTCGTATTGTAGACGAACCACTTAAGCAACTTCCGTATGCAATCCAGTTCCATGGAAGTTATAATAGCAGTCTTGAAACTGTAACAATAAAGTTCGCGTGTTCTAATTTCCCTTACACAAGGGTAAAACAGACAAAGAGAGTTTCGCCTTGAATTCAATTTCCAAAGTATTCAACTCGAGAAGAAGGAAAATTGAAAGTAAATTAATCCAAGCACAGGGTAAACTTTTCGAGACGATACAACTTTGTTATATTTCTTTAGTAACTTTTGTCAGGAATGTTTTGTTAAAAGGCCAATCAGTTGGCGTTGATGTGAGTTTAAGGGTGCGGTACGGTTAAACAACGTAAGTATACTAAAAAGTTATTTTAAGGGGGCGATTAATTAAGGATAAAAGATTAATGTCGATACTTGGGTTCTCAATTTTAAGCGAGATATTAAGTATTTATCCCACCTTTCTTTCAGACTTCATTATTCTCCATGTTTTAATTTAAAATATTTACAATGGGTGTCATATTTGTTTCTGTCGATTCAGGGCATGGAGTAGGGTTTCAGTTTATATTTTGGTTTTAAAAACTAAATTTAAATCTACATGTTTAAATTTTACCTGGAATCATAAAAATAATCCCAGGCCTACAAAAGTCTGATTGAAAGACATACACTAGGCCTACACTGATAAGATTTAAATGTACGGTTCTACTATACATTCACAATGAATATACGACTATTCAATAAATTAAATCCTCGTCTGTACTGCCTAACCTTGACCACAACCTCTACTCTACCTTGTGTATGACCTTGGACTCACCCTGAAGAAGGTCATCGTGGATCCCTCGTCTAGCGTCCCGTACGCGATCTCCGTCTGTTCAGCAAGGTCCGCCGCGTTCTCTATGGGAGTGATCATTCTCTCGACTGTAAGAAACGCCGCCAGGTTCGCTGTGTACGACGAGATGATGATGAGGGTGAAGAACCACCAGATGCCGCCAACGATTCGAGTAGAGGTGGCCTTGATAAGAACAAAGTGATTATGTCAGTGAGTAATGTTTTGAAAGTGTTTTAGTACAAACATCCCCGTACATTTATATTTTAAAATTATTTACATAGGTAGGTAGGCCTATTCATTTATGCCCCAGTTAAAAGTTTTAACTGTTTTAAAATGATTTCAATTCAATTTCATCCTACCTCCCCAGATATTTACATTATTTAAAGTTTTAACATTAAATTTGATTACGTTTTATAATATCCAGTTCAATAAATGAATGATATTTTGAGTGATTTTATTTCAAATTATAACGTAGGCTAACTATCTATGTATTTATGGTTTTAAAATTATTTACTTAATATGAGAGAAATCATATATTTTACGAGTCATTTTGCCATACGCTTATTTTTATACCCTAGTCAAAAGTTTTATATGTTTTCACTTATATCTATAATTTACTTTTAAATAGATCATTTCTTTAACTAAATCTTTCCAATAATTGGACCAACAATCCATGATGATGCAATTAATAATTACGTTACAATGTAATTACTTGGCGGAATACTGTACTTGTTTTTGCAATTAGTTTTTTTCGTAATCATTCTGAAAACAACTCATATAATTTCAACTGCTCTCTCGTACCAAGAAAAACAAATGCACATAAAAAGTTAGACTACTATTTGTAAAGTTTAGACCACAACTCCCTTTTAGCAGTGTTTTGTAAATAACGAGGTTTCCTAGACATCTTGTTTGTCAACTTTATCAGATTATCGTCTGCAATTGTTTGCCTTCAATGAAGTCCAAATCAATTACCGGCGTAGAAATGCTCTTTTCTTGGAAAACACTTTTCATTCGCTGAAGACGAAAATACTGTGATTGCAAAATCGAATTAATACAAGGTGAAGAAGAGGGGTAGTTTGTTTGTTGGATGTTGGGCTGCATCAAGCTTGGTTTAAAGCCGCAGCTAGGGTTGAAGTGGACCTATCTTTAGAGTAGGAAGTATATTCTAAGGCTAGTGTATCTTAGTAGAGCCGATAAAGGAAAATGTCTGAAAAGTTTGTTGAATGAAGGTGGGACTAAAATGAACCACGAATAAAATATGTAAATTATTTGTCATTGTTATTCAGTGTCGAAAATCAACCTAATGATTCAAAGGCAGAATAAATTCATACTACTACAGTTAGTACACTATTGTACAATTTGACATATAATGGCTGATTAGGAGGTTATTTTTCACCCAAACATTTAGACAAACATAATTTGCATTGTAACCAGTTCATATAATATACTAGTTCGTCTTTCATTCAGCCAACTTAAGATTCATATTTTTGGGACAAATGATATCGGTTAGAGGACAAAACACAGCATTAAATTTAGCAAATACACATTTTCAGTCACAAATCATTGGATGTACAAGAAACTGTGCATAATTTTATATGTCGGATATAATGACAGTACGCCTATTATTATTTTTAATCAATAATCGCTGTCGCTGTTAAGCTACAATAAAAACAAGAAAACTATTGTTTAAACGAATCCTAAAATCAACCGTAATTAATATATTTATGTTATTGTCGACCTTAGTCATGTTTAGATAAACTTAGTATCTTCATTTTCCATAACCTGCATAATTTCTTACATCACATAATGTGAGTTAGTAATTAGCATAAGTAATGAACCTAAAACTCACATCTACGTCAAAATACAGTCATGCTATGAAAAGTGAGGGGTGCGTATGGTCTACCGGTATCTATGCAAGCGAAATAAAAACATGCAAACTGATCCTTCATGGAAACTATTCGCCTGTCGGATGAACAGTGCATTCTATTTATTTGAAGTGACTAATCTAAAGTAACTAAATTATCTTTTGATCTGTGAGTATAATGATTTGGACATAATATTCCTGAAACTTACTTTTCTGGGTGGTAACTGAAGTAAACAGTAAAAAAACTACATTAAATTAATTTTAGCACGTTAATTATTATTGTTGTTCTCATTTGTTTAAAATGTGATACCATTAAATTATTTTATTTATTTGTTTAACGTCTATCCTATTCAGTTAAAAAACGAATTTATAAAAAACGATTTATTTATTTCCTTCAATTTATAGAATGATGCTTTCATCAATGTCATATACAATATCATCAATGCTTTAATGTTGTAGTATGATAGTATTTTGTAGAAGTTTTGCATTGATTCTTTTAGGCTAAAACATTTGAGATTTAAGTCAATTTTGAGATATTTGTCAAATCAACACGCACTGACCATGTCTCCCGTACATAGTTAAAAGAATTAATTTCACATATCTTTTAATTATTGGTAAAGTATAACATCTCATGGTATATGTGTGTGTTGCTATTCTATACAAGAACGTTCAAAACAAGAAAAACTTAATTGATAATAAAGTGAAATACACAACTTACGTAATGCAACACAATAAGCTGATCGTGAATAAGTAATTCAATTTCAGCGAAATTTGTGAATGGTGCTCATATGTATTTACATTATTTCATCTTTCAATTTAAATTTTGTAATCATTATTTTGATAATGATACAGTTTATGGAATTAAACCAGAAATTACAAAATCCATCTCAGAGGGGTATTGAACCCCGGTCTCCCAATTGCCGGTCGGAAGCTTCACTCCCTATTACACCTACAGGAGTGTTCCCCGATTGATAAAATTGAAAGAAATGTACATGGTGTTACATAATTGAATGATAGTCTTTAATTCTTCTACTAAACTAGAAAATAGAATGTTTTGGAATCAGAAAAATATAAGTAATCAAACTGTTTGTTTAAAAAAGTTAAGTTCGAAACTATAATCATAAGCGCCTTTAAAATCGAATCGAATATCTAGAAGTAAAAAAAAAATCAACCGGAAATTGATCCTAAAGTCATACTCGTTTAATCCACGATCAGATGGAATTGTTAAATTGAATATTGTCAGTTAAATGAGTGTTTCACGACGAACAAAATCTAGAATTATTGATTGTTGTGTTGTAGGTTATTAAACGGCACGTGAACATGATCCCTAGCATCAATCTTTCTTGTTCAAGTTGATAAATGAAATTTGTTGGGCTCATCGTTCCTGACGTTGATTAATACGAGTTTTTCAGTTTATAAAGGTCGTGAAAGTAGAAAAGTGATCCCACTACCAACTAAGAGATGCCACAAAATCGAGCCCTCTAGTGCTACGACATATTATTTTCTCTTAAATTGCTTGTTTAAAAAAAAAATTGGTGATGTCTTATTGACATATTACAATATGTCTACACTAAATAACATAATATGCACACATTAAGTTTAAAGTATTAAATAATTTTTCAACAATACATTCTTAATACGCATGTTTGCGTTTATTTGAAATATGTTGGAAGTTGATTTTGAACTAATAAAATAGCATTATAAGAAGGACTAGCAGGTAATAAAGGGTTTGAAGCAATGCAATGGTATGGTAATGAAATGCATTCAAAATGTATATTGGGAACTTGTAACAAATGTATACATGTGAACTAATTTGAAATAAGTTATACGTTTTAGCCCGCTTTATAATTATATGTTTGAGAAGAATATTGGACCAGACTTAAAAGCCTAATTTGGTATGGTAATTTTTTGATGTTATAAAGTTACACCAGTGTTCTGGAAGATAACCAATTAAACAAAAATCATCGCACAACTTGATTACAAAATAATATTAAAAATATGTATTTTGAAACCTAATGGTATAGTACTCCCCCAGCACACACATATACCAAAACGAAGTCATACTTTACCTTAGGGTTGATATCTGATCCCTGTTGCATGAGCGTCCCTATCGCAAACCAGAAGCTGTTGGCAACATTGAAATCGTTGATCATAATAAGCGAAGGCTCCTCGTTGTTTGCGCACGCGCATAACTCGGGCTCGCGCCACTCGTGAGGGGAGAAACGGGCCACCACCCAGATTGTCAAGGACACGATCACGTAGGCGCCGAGCATGTAAAACCAGATCTCCATCGCGAGGGGATTTAAGAAGGAAAACGCACGAGATGTCATGCTTTCCGAGGCCTGACAACGGACATGCAAGAAAGAGAAAGAAAATGATAACAAAATGGAGGTGAGCAGGAGTTAAAATGGAGAATACCGTTCAAAAACAACAGAACACAAGTTTTGAGTGAAATGAATAACGAAGCGTTATAAATGAAGATTGTCTGGAGGTCTGACGTAGAACATGCAACAGAAGAAAACGAGAAAGATAAAGAAAATGGTGGTAGCAAGAGTTAAAAAATAGGATAGGGAGTTCATGCGGTACAGCAAACATGTACAAGTAATGATTAAGCTCTAGATCATTAAAAGCATTGAAGTAAAATCTGAAACGAACACAATTTTGAGTTCTGTACACAAATCGAGGAAAGAATTGGTACGTTACACAACAAATATACAGAACTTACCCAAATGTGCGTCATCTGGCCATACATACAGACACCAAAAACATGCAGCCATGCAGTACGTAAACATGTGAACTACACTTCTTTCAAATCACCCAAAAATCGTACGATTAATTATTTGATATGCAGTTCGAGTTTTAAAAAAATCGGCATCTATCAAATATTTTAGAAGTAAACATTTTACTTTTTTTAGCGATTAACAGACGGATTGTACATGTGAGTCATCAATATTCAAAAGATTCACGTTAAAATAAGTTTCCGTTTAAAGTTATCAAATAATCAAGTACGTAGTGATTTGAATTAGTTGAGTATCACACATCTTGTACCTTTGGGTTAAGTCCAGATCCCTGTCTCAAGAACGTCCCAGTAATAAACCAGAAACTGTTTGAGACAGAGAATTGATTCTCGACGACATCAGACTCGGCAAGGCAGGGATGTGGGTTGTTCCACTCATAGGGTGAAAACCTGGCCATGACGAAGAGGGTGAAGCTGACTAGAAGGTAGGCGGCCAATACGTAGACCCAGATCTCGGCAGCTAGGGGGTTCATGAAGGAGAAGAGGCGAGTAGGCTGGCTGGTCGGTACCTAGGGGGTCGTGAGGCAGGGGTAGAAAATATTTCAGTTCCTACGAGATATATTGTCTTAAATGGCCTGAAATAAAATTAATTATTAGTAAGTACATCATTACATTCCTAAATCTATGTTTTACAAAATCATAATTAATAATATGGAAACAATTGTAATGACTGCTGACCAACCATTGCTCAGTGACCATATGGATCCCGCTTATTAAAATTAACCAAAAATTCATTTTAAAAACAAAAAAAAACTACAAACATGATTTTGTAAAAGAATGGTTTTTTTATCGTATTTCGATCAATAATTCCCGAAGAATAACTTGGAAGAAGTGAGGCACTGCTGCTCTAGCTCCCAAAACACACCTGTCACATCCCAATTACATTCCTGGGTTTGGTACAAGGGGAAGATTACCCAATTGTATTAGCCCAAACATAATATATTTATTGTAACAACATCTCGATCGTGCAGAATAAAGCATAAGCATAACAAACTTAATCTTTTTGTTAACCGTTCGTTTGAGGTAAATCCTATTAGTCGGTTAAACGACGAAGAAAGTTAATCAATCGAACGAATTAAACCAAATACTTTAAACAGAACACACTAATCCAATTTCTTCATTGAGCGGGAAACATTCCCGTAGGTGTAATTGGTTTCATGGAAATAAATCCAGAAATTACTAAATCCATCTCAGCGGGGTATCGAACCCCGGTCTCCCAATTTCCGGTCGAGTGCTTTACCCGTAAGCTACCGAGACGGTTAACTTCATAACATCTGGATTGTTGGTGCATTAGTTTTGAATAGATTGGTACAGTACTGCAACGATTCTGCTGCCTTTGAACTCACCATCTAAACACGATTTATAATGTCATTACCTAACGCAGGTATGAGCAAGGGTTTATTTTTCTATTTCATTAATCGGGAAACACTCCCGTAGGTGAGTTGATAACCAGAAATTACATAATACATGGGTATCGAACCCCGTTAATTTCTGGATTGATTTCCAGTACTTAACCCATTCTAGTGTAATAACTTAATATAGTTCTCACAAATAGAAAAGGAATGTTACTAAATTGAGATTATTCGTGTTATATTCGATATACCAAAGAGATTAAGAAAATTAAAACGAACTCCATTTCAATCTAAAACCTGTACATGTCAATTTCAAAGACTCCCCTCACCTCACCTATACAAAGCCCTGTCGTTCCGCGGAATTCTCGCCTGGATAGAACCTCCATTAGTCTTATTGGCTCCTGATCACAAGGCCTGAGAATGTACTCCCCACCGCATCGCGTCATAAAGAAGCGACGCTTAGCTAGGAAGAGGCGGAGACGGCGCCCGTTAAAACCCTTGAGGTAATGGGGTGCTAACATCTTTACATCGCTATTCGGCGACTACCTCAGCCACGTGGCCTACGTTTCTAGATTCGAAATTCGAGCCGATCAAACATTTACGTTTTTAGTTAAAAAGTGACTCGAGACTTCCACACTTAAAACTCGAATTTTTTATACCAGGCCGATTTGCGAACATGCATCTGTTTCATTAAAAGAAAATAACACTGTTCTTAAATATATTAGTAATATTTCAGATATTTTCAAAAGACTCAAAAAAATTGAACAAAACAAATTAATAATATATACACGTTTTATACAAATTTGGATACCACCCTTCAATGTACAATTTCAAATTGCTTATATTGAAACACAATGACATTATATACAATAAAAACTGCAGCTTTGTAAATTGCAAACAACATAGATTATTTTAAGTCATCAAATTTTGTATACATTTGTATATTTTGTATACATGGAATACATTTGTGTGTAATAATGGAAATTAATAATATTGATATGGACAAGATTCGGAGTACGAAGATTAGAAAGGAACTGGGAATAGAGAGTTTAAGCTAATATGTGAAGAGAAAGGCTGCGGTGGTTCGGACACATGACGAGGATGAAGGAGGACAGGATTCCGAAGATAAATTTGAACAGGATGCAGGGATAAGAAGAGAGAACGAGGGATACCAGACTGAGGTGGGAAGAGGTGATATAGATGGACGTGGATAGAAGGAACGCAGCTTCGGATAGAGTTCAACATGAGAAGTGGTGGGAAGAGAGGAACCAGGTGAGAAGACCTGAAGAAGATAAAGAGATGAAAAGAAGGAAGATGACGTCAGTCATGACGAGCCGACTTCGATGGTCCCAGGGAGCCAAGCGTTGGGTGGAATCCTCCCACCCCCTTCCCTCCTGACTTCATAGTCGGATGAAGGGTAGGATATTATTAATTCAAATAAAATTACTATTGTTAATAATGAGTCAATTCACCTTAAACAGTATCCCAATGCCGAGATTCATGAAGGGCTTGGTGAAGTCTATGACGCTCTCTCTTGCGTAGTTGATGGTCATGGAGGCGACTGCAAGATCGGCCCTCTGGAAACAAACACGAATTATTAGTGATAGTAGCACGCACGCACGCACGCACGCACGCACGCACGCACGCACGCACGCACGCACGCACGCACACGCACGCACGCACGCACGCACGCAAATAAATAAATAGAGGAACGAGTTTTCAAGGAATAACGATAATTGGTGGATTTTCTAATCAAAAGTTTATCTTCAATTATTTGACTGAGAAAACCTTTGGAAAAATTCTCAAGTGGACATAAATAAAATAATTTGTTTACATAAATGGTGTTAATTTCCACAAATACTAAATGCAATTTTTAAAATAATACACATTCTACTACTTTTAGTTTCCCATTTATAACTTTTATGAACTTTTCTCCTCCTTTGAACAAAAATCGACTACAAACTGTTGCGATGTTACGCTCAATCTGAAACAACCATCAATCTTTCCATTCTAGCGACTCTTCTAATAAACGTTTGTTATAAATCAATCACGACTAATCCCCACCACCCCCATCCTCCACTCCACCCCACGACACCAACCATTTAGGGTGTATTTCAATGTATTTTACGAGAGCCTGTTGATACATTTAATACGCCCCTAAAACTACATTAAATTTATGTGTACGATGTTGACATTCTAGCGGAACATTATTCGCCTCGTGGTTTTGTTTACCCTTCAAAGACTTTCTATTTTTAAAATCTCTCTTGTATAGTGACATTTTACAATGTTGACAATTCCAAATTGTTTGCGAATACTCGTTCCGTATGGGTAAGTAATCTTTTAAGCGTACTATAATTTAAAACGAAAATTGCTTTTTGAATCTAGGTTGTTCCATTGACCCTTGAATATGTAAATTATGAAAAGTGTGTCTTTACCCTTTTAAGATGTGTGTTGCTTCTGGCTGGTGGCCACTCTCTCTCTTATATCAACTCTATATTCCACCCCCTTCCCATTTACGACAAACTCACTTTATTTAATCTAGTATAACGCTTCGCGATTCCCATACACAGTTGAACATTTCACATATTTATTTAAGAGGGGCAAGCTTCCAATATACTTCATGAATATAGACTTAAAATATTATTATCACCTCAGGGATAACCATAATATTTAATGATGAGAAGGGTAGAAAGCAATAATTTCAAAACACAATTTTTACGATATGTTGGTTCAGAACTATATTTATAATTCAGACGGGGAAAGCATGAGTAACGAGAGGGACGGTTTAGGTACCCACCATTGGCAATCCAGACTGAAACCAATGTGAAAGACCGGCCCGGTTCAAACAACGGTCGGGCTAGATTCCTAAATTTCTCGATTGTATTAAAAACTTAAAGAACACGTTTTGAAATGCATACAGTACTATGGAGACAACGCAAATATTAGGGATATTATATGCAAGGAAATTAAAGTATTTGTATTTTTTGATTCTGTGATACATAAATCAGTTAACATTTCTTGCCCCTTTTCACCATTAATGAAATAGTTTTTTTTTGCCCAAAGCCAATAAATAACATTAATTTATGACCAGTAATTTTAAAACTTTTCGTGTGACCAAACGGGATCAAGATATGAAAAACAAATAATTTTAGAGGATAGCCATTATCTTCTTCAGTTAACATCAAATCGTCTAGATCAATGTAAATACATGGACGTAGTTTGAAAAGTTCGAATGCTTACTTTCGGTTAAATTCGTTTAGTTCTCGTGCTAATGTAAAATTGACTTCGAACCTCGATCGTCTTTAGCATTTCCCCGTGAGTTTCATCAACTCCGCCAACTTGACGAAGCAAGCAACCTGCGCCTAAGGAAACCACAAATCACATACCCTCCAAAACCCTTCATCTATTTTAACGACAACTCCCAAAGAAAAGTCACCTTGTCAGCGAAATGAAAATCTCGAACAATAAGACCAGACCAAGAATAAAAAGTCAAAATCCTGATAAAATAAAATAATCCCCTTCATAAATCTCACCTCCTCTCATATAAAAATACATTTCCCTCTTTCTGACGCGTTTTTTCTTCTTATGAAATCTCATATTTATTATCTTAAGCTCAGGAGATCAAATATTTTACGAAACCCAATTTAACATGGTGATTAGAGTCGTTGCTGGTGAAATACAAAGGTTGAATAGTTCTCATGTCGGCTCTGAGTCAGTGAAGAAGAAGTAACGTGGTGTTGGGTTATTTAGAGGGAAGGGTCTTGATGGGGATGTTATTAACCCTTTAAGATGGGATTGCGTGTTGGGGGGTGAAGGGTGGGGAATTGGAAATGTGATTACCTAAATATCAGCTTGATACAGTTTCTTGATTTGGGTGTGAACTATACGTGGAAAACGCTTAAGTCCCGCCGCGTTGATGGATGAGCGTAATTTTTTTTAAACGAAAAAAGCGTAAAATTGTAATTTTTTTAATAGATAATTTTTCGATGACGCTTAAATTTCACACGAATATATTAATTCATAAAATTAAAGTTCTGTGAAAAAATCATTACAATCGGATAAAGCATGTAGGTTTTATTCGTCGAAGAAAAGTTAAAAATTGAAAAAAATCGTAAAATTGCGATTATCATGAGAAATGATATTTTGATTGCGCTCAAATTTCACACGAATATATTTATTTATAAAATTAAGGTTCTGTGAAAAAATCATTACAATGGGATAAAGCATGTAGGTGTTATAAGTCGAAGAATTTTTTTTTAAATTGAAAAAATCGTAAAATTGCGATTTTCATGAGAAATAATTTTTCAACCGATTTTTCCACCCGTGCAGTTCTTCGTTCAGAGATTTCATAGACCCCCATAAAATTTCAGCGCAATTGGAGTATTGGTTTAGCCGGAATCGTGTTCACAGATACACACACACAAAAAAAAAAAACATTCTGGATTTTTTTCTCCAGTGTTGTGAAATGGAATCTTCGCTTCGCTCGCTTCGCTCGCTACGCTCGCTACGCTCATCCAATTAATATATTAGTGGCAGTGTCGATACTTCTAATGAAGTGTAACATTTTTGTACAGAAGTACATACATGCAATAAATGTTTGTATGTTACTATAATAATAATAATAATAATAATAATAATAATAATAATAATAATAATAATAATAATAATAATAATAATAATAATAATAATAATAATAATAATAATAATAATAATAATAATAATAATAATAATAATAATGAATATATGGTTTTTAAGCATAAGCCCGCTTTAAGGACATAGTTATTGATTCATAGCAGTTGTCGAAAAAGTTTGCCCCGACTGGGGTTCGAACCCAGAACCTCCGGCTTAACGTGCCATAGCTCTACCAATTAAGCTACCGGGACCACAGAACAAACATTTAGGAAACTGCTATTTTTTGTGACTGTTGACTTACATGACATAAATCCAACAGAAGACGGCAATGTAGCTGTCAAATCTGAAAGATTGCATGGATAAATTCAATCACATCTCATCTCCCATGAGTTGGGTAGTATGAATATATGGTTTTTAAGCATAAGCCCGCTTTAAGGACATAGTTATTGATTCATAGCAGTGTCCTTAAAGCGGGCTTATGCTTAAAAACCATATATTCATACTACCCAACTCATGGGAGATGAGATGTGATTGAATTTATCCATGCAATCTTTCAGATTTGACAGCTACATTGCCGTCTTCTGTTGGATTTATGTCATGTAAGTCAACAGTCACAACAAATAGCAGTTTCCTAAAGGTTTGTTCTGTGGTCCCGGTAGCTTAATTGGTAGAGCTATGGCACGTTAAGCCGGAGGTTCTGGGTTCGAACCCCAGTCGGGGCAAACTTTTTCGACAACTGCTATGAATCAATAATAATAATAATAATAATAATAATAATGATAATAATAATAATAATAATAATAATAATAATAATAATAATAATAATAATAATAATAATAATAATAAATTTTGTTATAACAAACATAAATTATGTTTATTACAACAAAATTTTTGTTTCTTCTAAATACGATTTAATTTTAATTTTTGATCGACACAATGAAGTAGTTGTGTAAGCGCCTTTTATTTAGAAATTAAATCGAAATTGTGTTTTCAGTAGGTGTTATAGAAAATAAAAATATATAATTTTACATTTTCATTTTCATTTTGTATGTAATTTTAACATGTTGCATTGTTTTAAATGTAATTGCTATAACTAGCCATGCATTTTAAGAATTTATTAATTTAACAATTTTCAATTTTCAATTAGTATGGATGCATGTTGCTTCTACACATTATTGGTAACCTGATTATGGCGAGGTCCCATAATACAGTCTTTCCTCCAGATTAAAATACTAAATAATCAAGTTATATAATCTTTTTGTGTAGACATACTAGCAAACATTAAACAATCATAAATTTTCTTCATATTATAAACAACATTATCAAACAACAATGAATATAATTATCAAACTTGGTTTATGATTGAATGAAGGTTGTTATTATATCGGATTTAGATGCGTGTATATTAGTGAATGAGTGCACGATTACAGTCTATGGTAAAAATGTTTTTGAGTACAGTATGGTATTCAAAATGGTTATTGCGAATGTAAAATATGCCTCCCAATCTTCCTCATACTGCGTTTTCAACCAATCATACAAATCTTAAAGGTACTCAAAAGCACCCCAAATTATATATACACGCAATCCTCCACAACCCCTCTTTTCAACGACTTTAAAAGCCACCCAAACTTTAAACCAATTTAGACTTCGAATTTAAATATTTTATTAAAATTTTATATTCTCTTTTCGTTCGCATACAGAATTTTTTTAAATACCTACGATGATATTATTGAAAAACATATTTAATTTCGCCCTGCAAGATCATATTGTATGTTGAATAATTCATCTATTCATAATTGAATGCAATTTCGTTTAATTTTATGGCTCATGGAACATTCATGACGGTGATATTAGCTCGAGAATATCGCCGCAGAATGCCTCGGAATCCATTTTTATGCGTCTCCTGCTCGGTTAACTTTTCAGATGGATTTTTTGCCTCAAGTTTGTCAAAATATAATTCCAAAACACAAACCGGCTGTTGGTCTGATATTTCTCTGTTTATTAAGGTACAACATTGTGAAAATTAAAATGCTTAATAGTTGTATTCCGTGAGTTATTGCTCATATTGCAACACAGTTGTGTATGATGCAATTTGCCATTAAGCGCAAGACTCCGATTCTGGAGGTCCCGGTTTCGAATCCCATCGAGACCGGCAATCCCGACTGAATGTTTTATAGAGGTTTTTCCCAGTCCTTATTGCGAATTCAAGGGATTGAGTACTCTTATACATTCCTCGGACATCCCATTCCTAGCTACCCTAAAACCCTTTCTTATAAACATGTTCGTCCATGAAGATTAGTTAACCAAAAACGGAGTTAATATTAGGAGTAAACCTTTCTTAACTCCCATTTCGGTGTCCACAAAAGTGAGTTACGGATTTTTCGGAGTTATTACTATCATATTTCAACATCTGTTATTTTAGGAGTTAAAATGTTTGATCCTAAAATGGGTTACGATCAGCTTATAGTCCTAAAATTAATACAGTTTTTGGTTAAGGCTATTCCGGAGCACTCTTACCGATATTTTGAAAGTCAAAGGAAAATGGCTGAAAGTTGGTTGAATGAAATATGAACTTAAATAAAAAATTGGCGGGGAAAATATTTTTTTACGGTCATTATATGCAAATTTTGGGTCAATTAGAAAATTAAAATTATAGGTCCAATACTTATTTTTTTAGCTATGATTTTTAAATTTTAAACACATCTTTGTCTCCGGCACGAGTATGAGGAAAAATAGTCAATGTTGTTTTATGGCACTCGTTCTGAAATAATGTTCGATTTGCGATTTTTACACGGTACGAATAAGAGTTTTGAACCGGTGGACGAATAAGATCGTACAACAAACGATATTTTAGAAAATTATTTTCCCTTTTACTCAGTCCGAAGAAAAACTCAAGGTGTGTTTAAAAAATTAAAAAAATCATTGCTCAAAATTAAGTATTGCACCTAGAACTCTAATTTCTTACTGACCAAAAATTTGCGTATAATGGCCAAACGGAGCTTTTGTCCGGTAATTTTGTTTTGTTTTTGATTCAAGTTCCTCTTTAATTCAACCAACTTTCAGCCATTTTCTTTTGACTTTCAAAATATCGGTAAGAGTTCTATGGAATAGCTTAAACTCCTCTTCATGGATATGGACCTTGAAGAATGTCACACATCCTACAGAGGGCATCCTTACAAAAAAGTTAATAATGCGAAATGTAATAGGGCTAATAATATACTATACTTAAAGGGGCTATTACCCCAAAAAATATTTTTTTTTACCACATAATCTAAAGCATAATACTACACTCAAATGACAGTTTAATAAAATTATCTTGTAACTGTGATTTTACACGAATTTTTCAATTTTTTGGTCATTAAATTTGCGAAAATTGCCGTTTTGGGAAATTTCTTAAAGTGTCTTTGAATTTCTTCTTTTTCCACATACAAGAGCATCATACCAATCTAAAATGGCCCTTTATTTCATTGTGCCTTGAAACTGTGCACAAATATGCATTCCAAAATTACACCCCTTCTTGGAATCAGCATATTTTGACCGAACCGCTTGCCCAAATTACAAAACAAAATATAAAGGATTTACCGAAAAGGCCTTTCTACGTCAATAATGGCCAGTATTTTTTCGGATCTTAATCCTCCAATATCACGGGTCATAAAGATCGTCCCATGTTATTTCTTATGGGAGATTTTCGTCGATGGGACCTAGCTCGAAAAATACTAAGTTCGACATTTCTTTTGGGTATTGGTGGACCCAATAATTTTCCTGTTGATTTCTAATTTCATAACTAGTTAGCCTGAATGAAATATATTTTTTGAGTTTAGCGGGTGAACCCCTTTAAGTACCTTGTCCATGAGCTCCTTGACAATTCCGTTCCACTCCTTGGTCTCAGGGTTGTAGACCCCGTACTTGTGATCGGGCACCAGCCGGATGACGTAGTGGAAGCCGACCTGTGTTGCAATCCACTTGAGCAGGTCGATACAGAACCCCTCGAACCTGGCGTTGCCGGTCAGGTTGCGATCTTCTTTTACCATCACGTAGGGCTTCTCCTGAGGGACAACAGGACGCAAGTTATATCAACACCGGTCTTAGGCAAATTTAAATAATATGGAACACTGAATAGTTAGCCTACTTGTTGGATGAGCGAAGCGAAGACTTCGATTTCACTGACCACTCAAAAAATTTAGCTCCAATTTAATGTTTTTTTTTTTGGTTTGTTTTTCTGTTGTTTGTTCGCACGCTACCGGGCAAACGGCATAAGCGATCTTGATGAAAATTGGAGGGGATTTTTGAAATCTCTAAACCTAGACTTGCCACGTTTTTGGGTACAATCGAATAAATATTTCTCATGAATATCGTACTTTTACGATTTATTTTTATTTTTCGTGCGATAACTTCGTGACATTTGAGCCGATTCTTACCAAACGGGTGGGGCTACAACGTTCATATTTCACATGGACATTAAGGTAATGGTGATGTATTGCTTTTTGAAAGAAAAAGTTGAAAAAATAGTCCAGAAACTATATAAATAAAGGTTTTAAATTAAGTTTTTTGAGGTATTTGATAACAATTAACAAGTAACAATAGAAACTTGACAACAATCACCTACAATGCGTTCAAAAAGCACTTAATAAGTGAAGAGATCCCACGAAAACTAAAATCTTACAAAAAGCTCATTCATCAACGCGAGTAAAAAAAGCGTTTGCGAAGCTTCCTAGTAAAATAAATTAACTATGAGTCTAGTTTACCAATATTTATTTTCATTACATGCAAATGAAATTATGTTGGCTTTCACAAAACATATTTACTGATTCAGTCAAAGTCAATATTTTAGAAAGTAATTCAAATAATAATCTACATCTTGCTCATTGTAATTTTAAACTAGCAGGATGTTGTAAGTTACACCAACGTTATGTTACAAAAGTTTTCGTTGTTTTATTAAACACCGTTTGATTGACGTAATAGGTAGACATGTAAAAGTTATACATAATATAAACAACCAGGGCCCCGATTCATGTACATTTATCCCGGGTATAGGTGGTATAAGGACGGTATAATGCAGGACATGGCAGGATAAGGCCTGGTTAAGTCTGAGCAACTCTCATCCAATCAAAAATTTCCAATGCAACAACAGACACAACAAATGTTATTTTCCACTGCATTCCACAGCCATGTAAATCAGCAAATTAGCAAATGAACACTGAAAATTTGCACCATCTTTTGTTTTACATTTTTATTTAGTGACAGAAGATTGCGTGAGATCGTTAAAAGAAAAGAAAATGCGTATTATTGCCGTAAATTTTGAATAGCCTAGGACTATCATACTATTTTTTATCTGCATTAGGCTTTTAGTAATCAAAACTAGTTATTTGTGCGGGTTGTGTGTCTGAACAAGGTCGTGCAGGCCTAGGGTTGTCTAGAAGAGGCCTAGGGCTTGTCAAACGTGTAACGTTAGTATTAATTTTATCTATTCCTATAGCCTAATGGAACTTTAGGCCTACACTGTTGTATTATGAATAATTTTCTACATCTGGGCCTAGGCCCGGGATGGTTTCTGATTTCTTTTATGAGAGTAATGACAACTTTTCTCGTTTTACACATAGACGCAAAATTTTAAAATGTCCGCCATCTGTTTACATATTTTCTTATCCCCGTGCGAGGCGGGATAAGTCTTCATGAATTGGATTCGGAGTTATACCGCACTTATACCACCTAACTCTGCTTATACCGGGATAAAAATGTACATGAATCGGGGCCCTGGTGACTATTAGAAGTTAACGAACCAAGGTAAAATAAAATAAATATTTCGTTGTATAAGGGATCCACATTTAAAACTGCATTTTTTCTTTATGAATCCTATAAATACTAAAGTGTACTAACTAAATTGTAATGATTTTGATGAACGTTTCGAAAAGACATCTCTACACATAACAATATGTGATAATTTATTTTGTGGTCACAAGTGCAAACTATAATGTACGTTGACATTAAAAATCCAGAAAACATAAAGTAGTCAAACAAAATGTACAACACATATTCATTTATTTTATATGTTTTGTCATTAAAAATAATTTCGATTGTTGTATTCAGGTATACTGTTTAGAACAATATTTGTACACTGATCTGACGTTTCGTGTTTTTGTTATCGTTCTCTCACGGAAATGTTTTTGATTTCGAGTTTCCTTTTTTTGTCTTTGACAAAGATTGGTGAAATCCAATCCAAACGTCAATTCAGTTAATACCTTTTTATAGAATTTTATAGAATTACTATATATTATAATAGTATATATCATATATTATATTACTTATATTATAATACTACTGTTGGCTTAGCTAAAAAAAAAAAGCTTTGACGCAAAGCGCAGAAGTAAAGTCAGGATCACTTGGAAGCTCTATCATTTGTCCTATCGGGTTGTGGTTTGCACCAAAATGTTAAGTAAGAATGTGTTATAGTTGGTATCAAGGCACATTTTCCAAATACTGCTCACTTTTCTTATTAACAACCGTAAATATGACACCAAAAAGTTAATTTGAAGTAATTTCCCAATCTTGTGTTTCACAATTATTTGAAATTTCAAAATCAGCTTGGATAGAGACAGACGATCATTCTTTGTAAACAGCCTCCCAAAAATTCAGATTATTTGAATGAAAATTAAAGGTCAAATGCGGTACGTTCTCTATGTGAAATAGGCTGGATTTGAAGATTGATCGTTTCTTTTTAAAATGGGCATTTAACATTGTGAAATAAGTTGGCCCGAGCTTGGCAAACAGTCTTAAAAATATTCTTATGACCCAAGTATTAAACCAAAAAAATTATTTAATTATTTAAATATAGCAACACATAAAATGAACAAATGAGTGTTTATTTATGTGCCCGAGTGTGTGAAGTTTGGATACAAATCTTGTTCATGCTTGAGTGACTCAATTAGCGAAGTTCATTATTTAATTATTTCTTAAACGTTTTTATTAATTTTTTTCTGTGTTTTTTTAATTATTATTTTTTATTCGCTGAGTACGGAAAAACCATTGACTTTGGTAATTAGGTTTAAATAAACACTCGATAAAAATTAAGTTTCCTGGTCAAATACCATATATTATTGTAATTGAATGGGGTACGTACCTCCCTCGTCATGACCACTAGAGTGATGTTGTTAGCGTTGGTCTCGTAGAAGGCGGTGGGGTCCGTGATGTTGACCCCCTCGCCTGGGGTCCACTCCCCCACTTTGTGAATCTCCTCCCTCTTCAGTTTGAGCAGGTCCAGTTTGAAGTTGTTGCGCTTACCCTCGTTGAAGTCCAGCCGTCCGGTCAGACCGTGCATCACAGCCTGGGGAGAGAGGGGGGGGGGGTTAGTACTTACAGTATAGTAGTTCTAATGAAAGAATGAAAACAGCTCCAAATTGATTTCAAAATCACCAGCGCCCTCTATATAGCGCGCGCAAAGCATTAAGGGAGAAAGAGTATTTACCAAGGAGGTATGAATAATGTAAGGAGACAGCATGCGCTATCTGTGGCTGTACAAATGAACGTGGCCGTTTTGAACGTCTCTGATCGAGTTTTTCGCAGTATTTGCTGCTTCTCGTTGGTGCTGACCAATATGGCGGCTACTAAAACATAGAGTTTTTCGCAGTATTTACTCCTTCTCGTTGGTGCTGACCAATATGGCGACTACTATGGCGGCACTGAAACAGCTGATATTATACTTGAAACATTGATAAAACTCTTGTATCAATATGAGAATGAATAATAAAGAGTTGAAATTTAATTTTTGTTGATGTGCTGCGTTTTTGTTTGTTTTGGAATGTTCATAGCTTTGACAATGAGCTCTAATAATACCGACGAACTTGCTTTGGGTTCGAGGCTTTCGCGCACCACCATTGTCGTTCAAAGTGGCTATGGTTTTGACGGCGACATGCTGTCTCCTTACATTATTCATACCTCCTTGGCTAAATGCCATATGCTCGGGTGTGTGGAGTACTGCGTTTGCGTCAGTGCAGTCCGCCACAATCCCAAGCGTATGACATTTAGCATGTAAATTGGCATGCACAGTTAATTCTGAACATGGTTTATTTTGTCAACTCTATTCACGTAATCTCAGCGTGGATCTAGCACGCGAAGAAACTCAGTAATTTAGCAAGATAATTTTTGTTTGTGTTGGTAAAATATATTTATAATTCATACTCAAAGACGACATCCATTTTACAGCGCATTCATACTACCCCCACTCTACCACTTGTAACGGAGGCATAAGCATTGTTGGAGTTAGTATAGACCTCTACCTGCATACCGACAGTGTTGGCTCGAGACTCTGATTCGGGAGGTCCCGGGTTCGAATCCCGGCGAGACCAGCAATCCTGACTGAAGGTTTTTTCCGAGGTTTTCCTCAGTCGTTAATGCGAATGCAAGGGATTGAGTCCTCTTAAATAGCCCTCGGACATCCCTTCACAATTGTCCTATCCGCAATATACCTAGTTAGTCACCTGAAGAGGGTCACACCGGTTAAATCTGATGTGTATACCCTACAGCGGGCATCGTACAAAAATGTATGTATATACCAGGTACCTGCATCGTATCCTACCTTTTATATTTCTATCAATTCCAGCTTAAATATTGCAGAGAATAATCGTATGATACCTTGTTATGATAATGGACAATACAATTCTTGTAGGTGATTTCCCAACACAGCTGAAATTGGCAAGGGTAACGCCTATTTATAAGGGTAAAGGTAAAAAGAGTAATAGGAATTCTTATCGACCTATATCAACTCTTCCAATTGTAGGGAAAATTATTGAAAATATTTTACACAAGAGGTTATTACATGAAGTGGATGCATCTGAAGGTTTAAGTGCAAACCAGCATGGTTTCAGGAAAGGTAGGTCAACGCAAAGTGCCCTTCTAGCATTTACAGATTTTATCTATAAAGGGATTGATAAACGTAATGGTAAGGTTGGAGCTGTCTTTGTTGATCTTAGGAAAGCATTTGATTCAGTACCTTTTTTACCTCTTTTAATAAAATTAAAAACCAGGTTTAACGTAAGTCCTTATTTGTTATCAATTTTGGCGGATTATTTTTTAAATAGAAAAATGTTTATAAATCTTGCAAAATATAGTTCAAAAGTATTCAATATATTTTGTGGTGTACCCCAAGGATCAATATTAGGACCACTGTTATTTATTCTTTATATAGATGATATATCTACTATAATGGGAGGCATCAATTATATCTTATATGCTGATGACTTGGTCTTTTATTTAGAAGGTGTGGATGTCGAAGAGATCGTAAGACGTCTTCAAGAAGTTCTAAAGAGGATGGATGATTGGTTTAAAACTCAGGAACTTGATATTAATTATAGCAAAACAAATTTTATGATTTTTCATAAGGCTAATGATAGAAGCATGAATGATATTCATTTGACGTTAAATTGTAATGGTAAGTTAATTTCTAGAGTGTATGAATTTAAATATCTTGGAGTTTTCTTAGATTGTAATTTAAATTTTAAGAAACATTATGAATATGTGTGTAATAAAGTATCATCAGCAATTGGAATTATAAGTAGAATGAAGAGGTTTGTAACCGAGAGAATGTTGAGGTTACTTGTAGATTCTTATATTCACTCTGTTATTGATTATTGCTTAGTGGTTTGGGCAGTAAGACCTTCTACTGAGTATGTTGTACTCCAGAAGAGAATTGACCATCTGTTTGATTCATTTCCCTTGAACCAAGATTTGCAGTCTGATTGTTTCACGATTGAGGAGAGGATGAAGTATAGCGTGCTGGTAAATACATACAAAGTATTGAAAGGTATGTTTTTAGGTATTCTACCCAATATTTTTAAAATTGTTGATCGTGATAGAAATTCTACTTTAATAAACTCATTGGAAGTTCCTAGATTAAATTCTGAAGCATTTAGAAAGTCATTTATGTACAGAGGCGTATCCTATTGGAATTCAATTTCTTATGATATTAGAAGCCAGTTTACTGATCTAGGAATTGTACAATTTAAAGTAAAATTGAAGCAATGATAATGAATCAAAGAGCAAAAAATTGATTTTTACTATTTATTTGTAAGTTATTGTCTGTGTGTTTGTGTAATGTTAATTTACCTTCATAAGCTCTTATAATTGATTTTGCTTTTCTCTTTGTTTGTTCATTATTGCTTTGATTATGATATAAACAATGTATTTTCAACTATATTTTTCTGCCTAGATTGTCTGGTTGCCCCCCAATGATGGAGCTTGCAACTTGATTTAGGTGTCCTGTATCATTGCTGTGATCAGTTTGACATGAAATTTTTTAAATAATTATATATCTGATATAATTATATATATGAGTCAAGATTTGAACACAAAAATGAAGATTGAACCCAAGAATAAAGATTTCGCGTTCGGTGGTTTCTTCCGCGAAAGTTTGATTATACTCCCTGATTTGCTGTTCCTGATTTTTGGCAAACCTCATATTCGTTTGAGTGGGATCGTCTAATAAATCAGTTTTTTTCTTTTCGTTTTTCTTTTTTAATGTTTTTTTTTTTTTTTTTTTTTTTTCTTTTCTTTTCTTTTCTTTTCTTTTCTTTTCTTTTCTTTTCTTTTCCTTACTTTTCTTTTCTTTTCATTCTCCACCCTTTTTTATATTTGATTCATTCATTGAATGCATATAATATCATTCAATTTGTTACCAAAATTCTTGTGTTAAATGCATTGTTGTTGTAATGCTACTATTTCAAATATTTACGAAAATGTAATTTATTGTTGTTTCTGCATCTATGTAATTAGATTTATTTAGTTGTCCTCCTTTGTAAATCAGTTTTTATAACTGAATAGGATAGACGTTAAATAAATAAATAAATAAAAATAAATAAAAAATAAAACATATTTGTCTTAAAAATTAATTTTTAAAGGTTTAATAAACAACAAAAATTACATTTAACATAACCTACGTGTAGGTTTATGATTCCTCTTCAATGAGACTTTTGTCATCCTGGTCTAAAGGTTGTTTTACCCCCAGGCGCAGCGCGATGTCTTATTTTGTGTAAGTCTCTCAAGTATATAATATTAAATAAACAAATTTGTAAGTAGATTCTACCCAGTCAGTCATATAACTGATTTTCAATAGGGGACATTAAACCAAAGCGACCAAGCCAACCCTGTAGGCCCCGACGCAATCGACAAGTGAGCGATAACCAACCAAAGATCAATATTTTTTAATAGGAAATATAGGAATCAGTTGTATGTACAGTGCGAATCCTAGGGTTTATTATTTGTTTTCTAAATTTATCTGAACATTTGGAAGGAAGGCCAATGCAGGTTATGTATAGCCATCTTGCAACTAATTACATGTAAGCAGTACAGAACCACACATTCAGTTTTACATACATAAAAAGCACACTAAAAAGAACATAGAAAATTGCTACAAACTAAGTGAATTTTTAATCATCATCTAAGTCCATATTACAGAAGCTAAAGATCATCTGCTTGTAGTGGGATTCGAACCCGGAACTTTCTACATTAGAAGAAGGGACAGGGACACTAACCACTGGGCCACGAGCCTCACTGTTAAAACATTCCTTTGTTTGACACTTCTTGTTAATTGTTACCCTTCACATTTCGCGTTAACTCGTTCTTTCTTTATCGGAACAAATTACAAAATAATTGTCTCGTTCTTTCCGAGAGAATCCAAACACCTGGGGTGATTCTCGTAGAAGGCGAGACTTTTCAAAACTTTGTTCGAAAAGTTGTTTTAAGCCCCATCTAGAACACAATTACTCACCGCCCTCGTGACGACCTAGGTGTCTGAGGTGGGTTAAATAATTACACCCACTTATGTTTTAATTACGTTTTAAGTGGCTGTTGCATTGATTGGGAAATCACTCATTAATATCGTCGCACTCTACCATTCGTAAGCATCTTTACCGAAGAAAATCTAATTGAATTTACATAAATATAACTATCACAACACACAGCTCATTGCTTTATAGTTTCAGGATAATCATTAATTGTGTCTTACATACTTGTTTAAAAAAAGGTTATTAAATAACAATTGATTGATTTGTTTAAATTCATACAAATATAACAATGTAGTTATATGGCTAGATTGTAGCTATCTTAGTAATTTGTATAATTGATAGGTTTTTGCAGGTTTTATCATTATTATTAAGGCTAAAAAGCTTATTTTCCAAAATATACCCTCAAGAAAATCATTTTCTTGGGATGAGAAGGGTCAAACCAACGAACTGTACACACAAATGTGTGTTGTCGCTTGCTACGCTCGTCATGAAGTAATTGTGCTCGTAAGATTGTAAACTTGTAAACTAGTAAACTTATTTAGTTCCTCAGGTTTGATTGTTTACAAATCGTATCCGATAAATTTGAACACGTTTGGTGGAGGTGCCGGGTTAAGTCTTTATTTTTCAACCCATTCAGATTTAATTAAATTAACACAATGAACAATTAACAATAATTAACATTTAGTATTTTTTCTAAGAATATTAGTATTTGAAAATATTTTCAATTGTAAATTTTAAGGAATTATGGAAAAATTTTTGATTTTGATTTAAAGCTTCGTTTTATGTTTAAATGTGAATTAAAAGTGCATATAATTAACTTAACTGTAGTATTTCGATAATGATTTTTATGAATTCGTATCAGATACATTTTGATGAGTTTGGTGGAGGCGCCGTGTCAAGTCTGTATTATAAATTATCCCAGTATGCCATGCTCTAGCCGAGGGATCGCAGCGCTGACGCCCTCAAAGTTTATCCAATGAATCGGCAAAAGTAAAAAACTTTCACTTTGTAACTATTTGCAAATAGCATCATATCATTCAATGACAAAATGATATCAACGTCTAAACACCAAGGGACTTGGGTTTCAATTAATTATTGTTCTCATCCTTAAACGTGTATTTTAATAGAATTTGCTAAGACCGAAAAATTACACTTTTACCAACCTTCTAAAATCAAATCATTAACTCGTTTCGTCTATCCTATTCAGTTATTAAAACTGATTTACAAAGAAGGACAATACATAAAAATAACTTGTAAATTCACACAAAAAAATGATCTATTGAAGCGATTTTAAAATAATAAAAACAGCAACGATTTTTAAAAATAACACAATTGCTGAAAATATATTGAAAAAGATGTTTATAATGTGAAATGAAATGAATTAAAATGTATCAAATAGGAATAACAAAAACAAAAAAATCAAATATATTAAAAAATGAGTCGGCTTAAGCTATAAGTGCACAGTTTTGTACTGGACTGTACCCCTACGTGCCCGACGCCCTCTAAAGCTATCGTCCGAAGCGATCTGATGGTTTTCGAACACCTCAATAATGAAGAGGGCGCAATCTCGAACCACGTCAAAGCTACAAGCATCTCTGATCTCGGATGTTCCACTTCATCATCTCCTATAGAAAGAAACGCAACAGGACCAATCCCATCCATCCCCTACGATCTATACAGAGATAAAAGAAATCGCGGATAAGGTGTGTCTTATCAGTTTCGAGATTGATGGAAGTGGAGTTTTCTTTTTCGATGTGGGAAATAGTAATCTATGTTTACTTGAGCTAGAGATGAAACGGAATATTGGATTGTGGGCATGTTCAAGTAATGGAATCTTTATAAACATCTTTTTAACTTAGAAATCAAGAATTTTGTGTCTATGTCGTTAAATTGACGAAAAAACGAATCAAATGTAAGATGATAGTAAATTACACACTACCACGCAAAGTAATTTTCACAAAATTTGCCTTATGGCACCGTTGGTAGCTCAATTAGTTTGAACACTGTCACGTATATGGAGGTTTTGGGTTCGAGCCCCAGTCGGCGTACAATTGTGTCAAGCCAGACATTTTAATGGTCTATTTCAGGATGGTGCTATATTCTAGTAGGCCAATCTGTATTAAACACAAATAAGCAGGTTTAAGCTGATTTAAGAAATTCACCAAAACACCAATGTACACAAATGGACAAAAATGCTTATAATATTTGTGTAAAATTACAGTTTTACGATAATATTTTAAAATTATTATTTTGTTAAGAATTGCGCTACATAATAGGTGATAAAAATTAACTTTTGGCATACGAACGCTTATAGATGTGAATAATGAGGTATATATACTCCATGATGGTTGTAAAAGTATTTTTAAGTTTATTAACCAATTTAAATATTAAAAAATCTATCCCTTATTTCTGGATTGTTAATAAACGAATACATCTACGGGATTTTTTCCCGATTAATGCACTTTAAAAAAAAAAAATGTTTTTGTAGTCTAATGTTACCGCAGTTGTAACAGGATATTCTCCTAGTTTTTGAATGTGACTTTACTTCGTGTTCGTGTGATTCATCCCCTACATTTCCCTTTCATTCCTGAGGGACAAAACGTAATTATCTTCCATATTATAACATAACTTTCCCGACGACACACAACTCGTACGTGAACATATTCAAGAAACATCAAGGACATTTCGAGAAAGTCTTAGTCTTGAATGAAGTATTCGTTCGGTGTCAGAACTTTAGAATGTCAGGTGAGTATATAGGTTTGTGCGTGTAAGAAAAGTTAGAATATATATCAGGTCACAAAATGAAAAACTAACTCGATATCCCCTGGCGGGGTGTCCCGGATCGCTGATAGAATTTAACTTGGAAATGGGAAAAGTTTACATGGAACCGACTTTTTTTCTTGTGCGAAGAGTTTATTGTCTTTTGGCCGTTTTTTAAATTAACTTGCAGGCTGAGATACAGAGATTCTATAATATGTTAGTTATAATTATATAAATATATTTTGTTGTTAAACGTGTTTAGTTCCGAAATTGAATGAATATTATATAAACAAAGAAATCTGCGAATAAGTTATTAAGTAAGTACTCTTGAAAACCAGAGCAAATTTATGGACATTGTTCTGCTCTATTGAATTGAAAATAACCTGCCTGACTCGTCTCTGATCGAATCGTTAAAAACCAAGAAATACATATATTCATAAACTGTTTTATCTTCTCTCCATCCGTATAGATATATACGTACAAGCATTCCTGTTTAATAAGGTTGCAGTCTACTTATAACAATCTTTTCCCATAGAACAGACCTAATTCACATTTGCATAATAGTCACAATCATTACTTTCGAAATAAACTAAAAAATATATCATAATCAACCTCACTTATATTCTTCAGTTGCTGTGCACATACACGTTCATATTTACACTATTCACACTCACCCACACAATCATTCACTCAATTAAACATACAACACCCCACACATACATTCATGTTCATATCACTTTTATGGTCATACTCATATTTTATTTAACTTATTTTATATTGTATCGTGTTGTTGCGTTATGTTTTGTATTGTTATGGTTTGGTAAATTGCACTTCTGTTACATTTGGTCTGTTGTAAGGTGACCACAAATAAATTAAACATGTTTCAACAAAGTGTTTACAATACTGGTTTAATTAGCAACAAGTAGAAGAAAAGCAAAGAACACATGTCTAAACAACAAATAAATATATGTACTTATTTTTTTACATTTTATCAACCAAAGAATATTCCGATCACTTAGTTTTAAATTATATTCCGGGCCGCTAAAAAAATTACTTAAAAAGTAATATAACCAATGTTTCATTTTATGCTTTGTAATAAGAAAGATGAGTGATATTATTTAATTTTAATTGCCAATGGTGTGTAGGCCTACATGATTTCCTATCGAGCATTACAGAAGTGCCCCCTTAATGTTCTCGAGATAATAATTGCAACACTGGGTGCTTCTCGCTACGGAAGTGATACATTAGAAACTCGCAGACTGGAAGTGGCGTCGCTACAACTTGAAAGTTTTTTAGTTGGCAAAACACCCGCCACCGGAAGCAGCACTAGGCCACTATGAATATTACCAACACTTCGGCCTTCCTCTAGAACTGAATTTTTTTAAGATTGCTTTTATGTTTTCTGTATTTGCATTTACATCATCGACTTTTTAATCTTATTTATCTCTTTTATTGAATCTTCAGTTCTTAACTTTTGACTAACGTATTTTTCCTCTACTTTTATTCGCTCTTCCCCTTCCCCTTCCTTTCTCCAAAATCCCCTAACCAATCGCTACCCCTTCTTTTTTCCTCACTTTTATGGCGAACTACTAAACTAGGTCAAGATTATCAATCATTTAAAGTAACTTTTTAATGCACATAATTACTTTTGTAAAATGCCTAGAAATTTGTCATCAATAATAAATATTATTTTATAATATAATCGAAACGGGGCAAACTTTTACGACAGTTGCTACGAATCATCTCAAAGAAGCTGATGTTCTAACCATGATGAATATTCTAGTTATGATTGTTTTAATACTTTTTATTTGTGTATAATTTTAATTATTGATCACTGTTTTCGACAATTTCACATTCATTGTTAGATTTTAATCTATGCCAATTTTAATGTAAAGTTTCAAAATTAATAAAACATTTTTAATTGATTGTCATAAACACAAAATAGTTTTGCCGTATTCCCAATTAACCTCGGTCGCTTTCAGCACTAAAAATCAAGACGTTTTCTTCACTAAAAAAATGTCATAATTTTTACAATAAAGCTAAAAAATACTTTTTAGTCATAGAAATACCAAGCCAGATAGTTTACCAAGCCAGATAGTTTACCAAGCCAGATAGTTTACCAAGCCAGATAGTTTACCAAGCCAGATAGTTTTCCGTTCTAAAGCTTAGTACGCGTGGCAAGTATCTTCTAAAAGTTGGTACCTTTTATTTTTTTATGAATCGCGTCTTCGTTTTGCTCTAGAATCCCCTGTGAATTCTTCTTAGCAACCGTTATCTTCGCGAAGCAGGACATAAATTAGTCGTTACTTAAAAGAGTTGTTTTTAAGAGGCAGGGGTGACCATTCTTCGAGGTAGGGTTCGGGGCATGATGGACTGATTCGGATATAAAACCAATCGTAAGAAGTTACTGACAGTTTTGGCTTGAGCGCTAAGCGCTTGATTTTGTTTCTGGAGTTCCCGGGTTTGAATCCCGTAGAGACCGGCAATCCTGACTAAAGGTTTTTCCGAGGTCTTCTTCTTTAGAACAAGTGTGCGATTTCTGCCCTTTTTTATTGATTCTTTTTATATTCTCTTGATGAAGGAACTCAATAGCTGGTTTCGAACATTGAGTGACATTAAACATACGTACTAAACCATAAACATATTATATTACCATTACTTGTCACATTTTAAAATTATGTACATGATTGTTCATTACTTCAGGAATACGATAACCAGTATGTCAAATATCGTATTGGTTCTTTAGTGTAATCGTAAATACATACTAGGGAAACGCCAAAGTCGTTGTTAAACGAGTGAGTGAGTGAGTGCGAGCCAAGTGTTGAGTACCCGGGAACATCCCCTTTCCTCCCCTATACCTAAGGATCTAGCCCAGTATGAGGAATGATACCGAGTACTCAACACATGGCTCACTCACTCGTTTAACAACGACTTTGGCGTTTCCCTAGATATTTAAATTGAACATTTGAAATGCGAATCGTGTTCAAAACGTATTAGCGTGAAACATTAACAAATTTCCAAGATAAAACAAAATCACCTAAGTTTTATTTCCCATTTAACACCCCTCAAAAATAATATGTGGGTGTAAAAATATAAAAAAAGTTCGAGCTAACGGGTATCGAACCTCAACCTTCCGTGTGGTAGGCTAAATGCTTACCAATAGGCCATGCAAGCCACGTAGATGTGGTCCCGATAGCTGCTACTAAACAAATGCTATCGATATTTTAAAAATCACATTTTTATTTATTGTAGGATTAAATCGCAATGGATCTAGTTGATTTTGTTAGCAGTTCTCAATAATTTCGTACCGGATGTCTGTTTAAAATTTCAGCCCAATCTGTTCAGCGGTTCGGCTGATTTTCGACGTACAGACAGACAGACAGAATCACAGAATGAGAACCGTTCGAGTTGAATGGAGACACTCGGTCGCTCCGCTCCCTCGTTTAATTAATAATCACATTTTTATTTATTGTAGGCTTAAATCGCAATGGATCTAGCTGATTTTGTTAACAGTTCTTAGTAAACTCGTACCGGATGTCTGTTTACAATTTCAGTGCAATCTGTTCAGCGGTTCGGCTGATTTTCGACGTACAGACAGACAGAATCACAGAATGAGAGCCGTTTGAGTTGAATGGAGACACTCAGTCGCTCCGCTCCCTCGTTTAATTATGTGAAAGGTGGAGCCTTGAACACGCTTAGTTAAAAACTAGGGAAACGCCAAAGTCGTTGTTAAACGAGTGAGTGAGCCAAGTGTTGAGTACCCGGGAACATCCCCTTTCCTCCCCTATACCTAAGGCTGGATCTAGCCCAGTATGAGAAATGATACCGGGTACTCAACACATGGCTCACTCACTCGTTTAACAACGACTTTGGCGATTCCCTAGTTATTTAAATTGAACATTTAAAAAAAGAATCGTGTTCAAAACGTATTAGCGTGAAACATTAACAAATTTCCAAGATAACAAAATCACCCAATTTTTATTTCCCATTTAACACCCTTCAAAAATAATATGTGGGTGTAAAAATATAAAAAAGTTCAACGTAACGGATATCGAACCCCAACCCTCCGTGCGGTAGGCTAACTGCTTACCACTCAGCTATGCCAGACAGATAAATCTCGTCCCGCTAGCAGCTACTAAACAATTGCTATCGATATTTTAAAAAAATCACATTTTTACTTATTGTAGGCTTAAATCGCAATGGACCCAGCTGACCTTGGTAACAGTTCTCAGTAAACTCGTACCGGATGTCCGTTCAAAATTGCGAGCGCAATCGGTTCAGCGGTTCGGCTGATTTTCGACGTACAGACAGACAGACAGAATCACAGAATGAGGGCCGTTTGAGTTGAATGGAGACACTCGGTCGCTCCGCTCCCTCGTTTAATTATGGTATATTTCGATCTTGAAAACATTTGGAATACGATTTCGGTAATTCAATGAAAACACAAGTAGTAGACACACAATATTAAATTAATATCGCAAGACAGCTTAAATATATTATATTTATTTTTGTGTACCCTCATTTACAAGTTTTTTTTCATTTTGTAATAAAACATAAAATATATTGCGCATTCGTGAAAGAAATCGTATAAGATGGGAATAGTATAATATGTAAATTATTCATAAAGTCAAGAAATGTTTGATTTATGTGAACAAGGGAATAGTTTATACTTGTCAAACTAAGATATATTGAGTCACAGATACATGTAGATAATAACAGTTGCAGCAGCTGTTACCGTATTTCATATTATGCAATTTATTTATCGGTTATGTGAAGAAGTATGTTGACAAGCGATACCATTGTGTTGTTTTTCTCTTGTTTTGTATTGTGAGTCTTGGAGGTTTGTATAATAGTAAAGTGTAGCGACAGAACAAAGTGAAATCTTGCTATCTTTCACGAAGCAAGATGCAACTAATTCTAAAAAAAAACTCAATAATATCTCTAATCATTTCCATTCCTCAATATTTAAATGTGTCAACTGGGTTTTTGAATCATAAAATGTTTAATGACGTACTTTTCCGTAACATCCATTTCAGGCCCTGCTTAATAAAATGTCGTGTACAAGTATACGTACGAACAATAAAACCAACGAAAAAATCATTTAATAGTACATTTTGTATTATATTTAGATTTATACTATGGGAAACTTCATTGGACAATCCAATTTTTACGGTTTTATCTTGTTTCTTTACGATACAGTTTTGATTGTAATCAATTTGAACTATATTGGAAATCGGCCCAAATAAACTACCTCAAACCACAGAATTTGGTAGTCAGTTGTGTATCCCTTTTGATCTATATTGATTGATTGATTGATTGATTGATTGATTGGATATTGCTTAACGTCTCATATAAATGCACTTTGGCTATTCGAGACGATGAGTGGTGATAGATGAGGATGAAGTATGAACAGAAGGAAGGAGGGGAAACCCGGTACCGGCACGTAGCCTACTCCTTTCGAAAAGTACTAAAGAGACCAACGGCTTAAAGTCCCAACCGAAATACTAACCCGGACTGCCGAGCAGACGTCGAGGAGAACGAAGCCGTTACACTAGCTTTCGAACCCTCCATCTCCTCTAACCAGCGGAATACGTGTGTCACAGGGCAGAGCGTTCACCTACTCTCCCCCTGACCACGCTCGAGGTTGCTTAACTTCGGTATTCGAGTGGGAACCGGTTAAACGACCTCGGGTAAACCGCTGGCTTTGATCTCTATTAATAAATACGGACTTTACTTTGACTGATATAAACAGGAAAACGTGTAACTTTTTTGTTAATTAATCAAGATACAAAACTGTATCCATGTACCCTTGAAAAACATAAATACGAGAATGTTTTAATAGTTTAGGAAAATATTATCTTTTGGTTGGTTTATTTTATTTTTAGACTTTGGTACAACCACCACATAATTAAATATTTTGATTAATATGCTTAGTTAAACATCGTCACCAAACTCCACCAATATTATAGAATTTCTGTAAAAATGGCAATCTTCCATTAAGTTTGTCATCAAAATAAATCACCCCATTTTTACCACCCCTTGAATACGACCCCTTGCAAACTTGACGACATCTCAATTAGAACAAAATGAAGTTGTAAATTATCTCGGAATTACGACGCCGAGCGATAAATTATATGGCTCCTGTTTTATCGGCAACTCCAAGGTGAAGCAATCTTTTTCCACCCTGGCATACTGAGCGCGTTTGCTCCGCCATTCTACGAATACCTTGTCGGAATAAATTGCAGACCCATTGATAACACTAGAATAGATTCCCTTGGAGACTTAAAAAGTGCTTTGAGAAATCTTTTTCGGTGTAACTTTCAAAAGATAATTAACACTTGCGACAGGAATTTATCAACTTCTACGTCTTTGTAATTATAATTATAGTGACTAGATAAATTATATTAGGGGAATGTATTTGTGTGTGTAAGGTTTTTGTTAAAGTCAAGGTTAATTTATTTTCATGGATTGTACGGATTTAAGTACAGACAAGTTTGACAAGTGTTTTACTTTTATCAGACGTTACTCAAACATTAGTTCCGTCGAGCTCTTATTATTTGTCAGTCGTGCTAATCGTTTTTGATTACTACCCAAACTTGCTAGAAAAAATCAGACGCCTACTTTCTTCATTTGGGATTTTAGTAGTTGTAAAATATTTTTTTTTTATTAAAATGAAATCGAAAGCAAGTGACAGAGCTGTCCTTTAGGCATTCTTTGTTATCCGGAAGATTTGTTTGCTAGTTTTTCACTAGATATAAATTAAATTTGTTTCAAACATCTTAGAACACTATTATGTGTGCAACACACCAAGGGGGTATATTTAATAATTGTGACAACATTCGATCAACAACTTTAGTGTCAATAGACAATTTTAGTGAAAGAATAAGTGAGAACTGCCACCTCGAATGTTAAATGTGTAATTGTTGCCAATACACAGCTTATAAGCTTGTATAGCTGCAGTCAGATGCGTGCAGCGTTGAGCCAAGCGTATAAGCTTTGTTTTGGCAATAATTATTACACTTTTACACTTTTAAAGCCGTCTGCCAATGTTTCTTACTTATAGTACAGGCCAGTTAGACAATTTTGGGCAAAACCCAGACATTTAATGTTCCTCAAATTTTATTGCTGGAATACGTTCAGGGGATGTCCCTGATCAAAAAACTCAAGTTCCCAAAAAATCCCACTTGGGGAAAATCCGCCATCTTGAAAAAACTCCGCCATGTTGTATTTTACAGATTGTTTGCTCTAACAGGTCATCCAAGTGACCAAATGACTTGATTTTTTTTCTTGTTATTATTTGCAACCCTTATTGATAGAAATAATTAATTGTCATAGGAAAAAATCCGCCATCTTGAAAAAAATTCCAGCATTTTAAATTTTTGGTTTTTCTGCTACTATAGCAGGCGATTCAAGTGACATGAAGACATAACATTATTGCCTCTGTTATTATTTACAACCCTATTGATAGATATAAATTAATTTCATCTGCCTTCCTTCATAATAACCAGAATTTATAATATATTGCAAATCATTGCCACGAAAATAGCAACCAGCAAGTTCAATGTTATTTTTGCAGTTAAAAGTTTCCAACCAAAAAATGTACCAATTAAAAACTTATTGCGAGTATCAAGTAGTTTAAATTAAAAGTTTCATAGAACATCACTTACTTAGGGTTTCCCTTGAATTCACCATCATTCAGCAGTCACCATTGTTCCATCGAAATGTCGTACCAAGAGTTTTACAGAAAAATAAATAACTGCTGTTCCTAAAACATTTTTATCGCGTTCCTTGTAGTATTAGGTAAATTATTTACCCCCCCCCCCCCCCCCCCCCCCCCCCACCACCACCACCTATTTGTCCTTGAAATAAATTTAGCCGACGACGCCTCTTAACTGGTGACATAAGACTCTTGCCATAATTATCATTTTCACTGTCACACTAATGGCGTTTTCCATTGGCCGCACTCAGGTCGCACTAGTGCGCAGGTGCGCACTGGATTGCCACTTGTCTTTTCATTTGTTCAGTTTTGTGATGTTATTCAAGTGGAGGTTGACAACAATGACATCTCTGCACTCGCCGAGTGCATGCCAATGGAAAACGCCATTAGTTACGATTGGCTCCTGGCGGCTTTACCCATGGCCGGGGACTTTCTGAAGCGACCCTTGCCAAATGGGTGCATTCAATTTGCCAGCATCGACAAAGGTTATAGATCTTTTGGAAGAGTTCTGTGGAGTCATCCTAGCCACAGTCGAACAGCACGTCGTGATGCGCATGTCCCGTCAAAGACGAGACACCCAAGACACCAGAAAGATGCAAGAGTGGCTACATCTCCTCAGCCCCTTCCAGCGCGTCTCACCTCTGCTTGTGTCTCTTTCAAACGATGTGGTGGCAACAGACAAGTGTCAATTGTGACGTGCTAGAGATGTGGAATCAAAGTCCATGAAGGCAATGGTTGGGAAACCGTTCAGTCAAATTTACCGGAAAATGCAAGCGAAGGTTAAATTTATGGCAACCGTCTTAAATGGTATCCAGGGCCGCAATGATGTTGTCCACATCAATCCTACGCAGCTCTTCCACCAGATGTTGTGCATCGTCCGGACTGACGAGTAGCTTGCAGAGTATCTCACCTACTAACTGGCAGCAAGACCACCTATACTTTTTGATGAATTCTCTTTAAACAAGGGGACGAAGTCTACCCTCTTCAGGACTAAAGCTCAAACCATGGTGGTATTTGAAGGCTACCAGAATCCGTCGACAAAAGAAAGAAAGACACGAAGCACGTCCGGCGATGCCATGGATCATCTTCAGCAGATGTCGTTGTTAAATGGATAGGGGTTCCCCTCAATCCTGCTGATTGGGAGTGGAAACTTGAGAATGGACAACTGACGCCAATCCCAACACTTAAGGCTCCAGCACCAGATAAACTACTCAGAATTGTACCATGCAACTGTAAAACGGGATGTGAGCGCCCAAATTATAAATGTCAAAAAATGGACCAAATTGCTCCAGCATGTGTGGCTACTACGTGATGTCGCAAAATAAGTTTGACAGCGAAATTGATAATGATAGTGATAGTGATGGAGAGAATCTTATTTCACCAGTTAGGAGGCGTCGTCGGCCTAATTCATTTCAAGAACAAATGTGTAGGGGGGATTATTACAAATGAAACTATATAACAGGTAGTAACGTTGTAAATAAAAATCATTGGACTTTCCACTGTTATTAATATTTTTATTTAAAATGTGATGTTTCGACTCCTTTACAGGAGTCTTTATCAAACTAACAATTATAAAACCACAACAGACAGGACAAAAAACATTTCACAAAGAACATAAATATGGCTGTGTTTTAGTACCAAATTATTAACAAAAAAGTTTTTTATGAATAAAAATAAAAATAACAAATTATTAAATGTTTTTTGTCCTGTCTGTTGTGGTTTCTTAATTGTAAGTTTGATAAAGACTCCTGTAAAGGAGTCGAAGTATCACATTTTAAATAAAAATATTAATAAACAGTGGAAATCCCAATAATTTTTATTTACAGTGTAGGGGGGATGGTATAGTAACTTACGTAACAGTACAGGGAATGCAATAAAAGTGTTTAGGAACAGCAGTTATTTATTTTTTTGTAAAACTCTTGGTACGACATTTCGATGAACAACGGTGACTGCTGAATGATGGTGAATTCAAGGGAAACCACTAAGTAAGTGATGATCTATGAAACATTTAATTGAAATTGTAAATCAGTTTTTATAACTGAATAGGATAGACGTTAAATAAATAAATAAATAAATAAAAATAAATAAATAAAAAACGACTTGATACTCTCAATACATTTTTAATTAATGTAATGATTTATTTGGTCAAATGTCATTATACCCATTGAAGACAACTGAATAGTTGTCGAAATATTGTTTCACATAGTTTTCTTTATTTACAAGTGCAGTGTACAGTCCAAATAAATCAAAATATTATTAACTTGACTGCTCTAAAAGTTTCATTATTATATTAACGTTTTTAATTGGTTCATTTCTTGGTTGGCAATGTTTAACTGCAAAAATAACATTAAATTTGCTGGTTGCTATTTTTGTGGCATTGACGATTTGCAATCTGGTATTATGAAGGAGGGCAGATGACATTTAAATATTTCTATCAATAGGGTTTGTAAATAATAACAGAATAAATTATGTTACGTCTTTAGGTCAGCAGAAAAAACAAAAATTCAACATGGTTGAATTTTTCCAAGATGGCGGATTTTTTCCCATGACAATTAATTATTTCTATCAATAGGGGTTGCAAATAATAACAATGGAAAAAAAATCAAGTCATTTGGTCACTTGGATGACCTGTTAGAGCAAACAATCTGTAAAATACAACATGGCGGAGTTTTTTCAAGATGGCGGATTTTCCCCAAGTGGGATTTTTTGGGAACTTGAGTTTTTTGTTCAGGGACATCCCCTGAACGTATTCCCGCAATAATATTTGAGGAACATTAAATGTCCGGGTCAAAGTCTAATTTGCCTGTACTATTAATAAACAACTTCATACAGCAAATGTAAGTAATTACTTTTTAATTTGGTGATGAAAATTCGAGGTGGCAGTTCTCACTAAACTTGTCGATTGTCTATTGACACCAACGTTGTTGATTGAATTTGTAAATAATTAGTTACGGTGAAAATAGGCCCACTCACCGAGTTGATATAGTTGTAGAGACTAAGTCCGTCGTCCCATGGTTTCTCAAGCTCACATGATAGGTTGGCAGGCTTGAGAAGGTGACTTCTATCCAGTGCAGCCAACCCCTTGGCGAACACGTGGACAGAGTCGTACATCAATGCTGGTTCCGCCTGGAATAACACAATATCACGTCATATTAAACCACCAATTGAACAACTCATGAAGCAAGTGGATGTTGGATTGTTTGAAGATCTTTACGCCCTACGTGGACCCTGGACCCATCCATCGTGTTCCAAGACTTGTCCCCTAACCACTACCTGTTAAAGGATGCTTAAATTTAACGTGTTTTTTTAATTGCAAATGTTATTAAAACCCCAACGCATTCACATGGTAAGCGTAGCTATATGTTTACGATGACAAAATTCAAATTAAAGCTATTGTACCACCTCTGGCCGATAATTTGAAAGTCGAAGAAACATGTCTGAAAAGTTTGCTGAATGAAAGAAGACCTTTAAAATAACAGGAAAAAATGTGAATTTTTTTGGGCGGGACATAACCTCACTATTGGAAATTATATTTAGATTTTTGGACAAAAGTGCACACAACAAATCTAGTTCAAAATTAAATTTTTTGAGAATCGGTTTTCTGGACATAGTTTCTAACACCTTTAGCAATAACTTAAGATATAGCTAAAATAGTTTTCTGAAAATAACAGTTGGTGTACGATTTTTTTTGTCAAACGGTATAAATACGAGTTTTTTCCAGTTATGTACCGTTTGACAAAATAAATTCGTACACCAACTGTTATTTTCAGAAAACTTAAGGTGTTTAGAAAGTAGGTCCAGAAAACCGATTCTCAAAATTTAATTTTGAACTAGATTTGTTGTGTACACTATTGTCCAAAAATCTACATATAATTTCAAATAGTGCGGTTATGTACCGCCGAAAAAAAATCATATTTTTTTCCTGTTATTTTAAAGGCCTTCTTCCATTCAGAAAACTTTTCAGACTTGTTTCTTCGACTTTCAAATTATCGGCCAGAGGTGGTACAATAGCCTTAAGCACATGAATTAAATATCATTTAAATACACTACGAATTTGAAACGGGTGGGTTTATAAATTCATCAAGGACTGCATTAACTACCACCGTATAATATAGTCACCAATTTACTGTTTGATTACTTGTGAACGAAATTATTTATATCTGATCAATGATTATCATGCTAAATTGTAAACAATATCAAACATTTTTCTTGCGATGATTATGGGCGTCTTTATAGTAAAATTCACGAGAATAATAGGAACATACACAATACAAAGTATATATAATTTAAAGACTTGAATTTAACATAAAATAATGACTCACATTATACACGAGATAGAAATAATTGAATCCTGATCTTATAACGCAGTTCGAAGAAACTGAATTTAGAAATATCTTAAAAAATCATGTTTTATATTAAAAAATGTCACAACCATTTACGTTGTACTAATAAAACACGGTGCAATATCGTTATTGATAACCGTTTGCTATTGACAGAACACTCTTTAAAACTGACATCTCAATTACTTTCAAGCCTTCCAAACTTTAACGGACAAACTTGACGTAAACCACGTCATGAATTTTAAAAAATGTTTTCGGGCTAGATGCTGTTCAGCTACGTAGCTATTTGTTCCAAACCTCTGGACCATTAATCTAGACTTAGTCTTAAGATTCAGAGAAGTGAAGTTTATAGGGTTTACGATTTACTGAGCATAGAGACAATATCTTTATCTCTATTATCCCTTAAACCTCTACTGCGGTACACTGTTTCAGTAGCTTGCAAGCCAAGATCTTTAAAATCTAAGTGAGCGTGTGTGTTGTGTAAACATGGAAAACAAATGGAGCAATGCAATAGTAAAAGCAAGTAAAAGCACTCTACGTTCGCAATGCTTTTGTTTTAGGTTAAGATTGTTACTTCCTTCATTCGAGATTTATATCTCTTCTAGGTTACTCTTCCAACAAACACGATACCTACTCAGTGTGTTGTAAGTTCAAAATGAGGTAAAATGTTTTAAAACGAAATAAAAGTTAAGACGAGGAGCCAATTTATCTATCGTTTGTGTCAGTATAATGTATTATCTTCCAACACCACGAAGCCTTGACGAAAATTAAAGAGTTCAAGTTGAATTGAATGACGGTGGTGAGCGTATAAGCTGAAAGCGGACTACAGCCGGCCGGCTCGGCTCTATTCCGCTTTCTTTATTTGTCATTATTGCAAGTGTTATATTTATTGCGTTGCTTCATAATATTTCGGAATATCCGGTTGGATGGGTAACATTCTGCTAAATTGGTAAATGTTTTGAAATATAGGCACTGCTATTCGGTGGGTTGGAGTGTGTGATGGGGGGGGGGGCTGGGGCATTTTATTTATTTATTTATTTAACGTCTATCCTATTCAGTGATAAAAACTTTTTTACAAAAAACAACCTTTGGGCAGGTCAAATTCATAACAAAAAATGTAATAGATGCAGACACAGCAATGAACTACAGTTAAGTAAACATTTGAATAAGTAGTCAACAATGTACTAAAACGCAATGATTTTGGTAACCAATTCAAATAGGATATCGTTTCATTGATGGTAAAGTTGTCAAATAATATGTGAAATCATTTCTACCATGTATTTCTTAAAATTACTGTCAACTCATTTGGGAATAATTGATCACATAATTAAAAGGTAAATGTAGTTTATTGTGGGAAAAAAGAAAATTATTTTGCGAAGTGTGTGATAAAATCCATGGAATTAATTCACTTAACACAATCGCTGCACTATATCATTTCAACGTCCTTCCCAGATTGCTGTGTTTATTCGTTTTTATTTCCTTCAAAAATTAAAATATCTGTATTCTTGCGCATTGCCAACACAGCCGAATAAATTAACTCGAAAAAAATAAAAGTTTTCTCTATTTTTTATTCTTTTTACGAACCCATATCTCACGTTTTGGAGACGAGACAATACCATCTGTCAAAAGGTTCTGTTGGTTTAATTTATAGATTTTTCTGTAGGGTACCTAGTCGAAGCAAAATAATATTCTTAAGGGAAAAAAGACAAAGATAAACGTTTGGAAAGCGTCCATTTATTACGATCCAAATAACAATTATGATAAGAGGAAAATAAAACCACATTATAAACGTTCTGTGTAATTTTCTAACCACACGAATATTTATTACAGTTCTGCATCGGATATAGGTTTTATTTGGAAGAGAATCATTTATTTAATTTTCTTATTAGAGTTAATGCGATTAGAATTCGCGAGATTGTGATTGAAATAAAATATCACTCTTATTGGGGTAAACACTGAAGGAGTCAACAAATCTGATATAGATTTCGTTGTTTAAAATAATGGCTGTGCACCAATACTTAAATCAAGTTGAAATTGTATAGAACTGAACCATGAACTTAGATAAGTAAACATTTAGAATTCAATTATGAATATTAATGGTCAACACCTTATCAAATATTTGGATGATTATTACTGTTAGGTTAAATTGAAATAAAATATCACTCTTGTGGAGAGAAAAATGGGAACATTTAAGTCATAACTACGTTACTTTCTGTCGTTTATGAAAAGCTAGTACAAGTGTTCGAACATACTACACCAAGTTGATTTGTATTGATTAACGTCTGATATTAATGCATTAATGCGCTCGAGACGATAAGTGGTGATAGATGAGGATGAAGGGGAATATAAGGGAGGAGGGGAAACCCGGTACCGGCACGTAGCCTACTCCTTTCAAAAAGTACCAAGGGGATCAACGACTTAACGTCCCATCCGAAACAACGGTGTAACCTTGACAGTCATATTATAGGTTCCTCCACTAACCCGGTCTGCCGAGCAGACGTCAAGGAGAACGGAGGCCGTTACTACTAGCTTTCGAACCCTTCCATCTCCTCTAACCAGCGATGTACGTGTGTCACAGGGACAGAGCGTTCACGCTATCTCCCCCTGACCACGCTTCGTGAGGTTTGCTTAACTTCGGTATTCTAGTGGGAACCGGTTAAACTACCTCGGTAATGCTGCTGGCTTTGAATCTTCTTATTAATAATACGGACTTTTACTTTGACTGATATAACAGGAAAACGTGTAAACTTTTTTGTTAAAGATCCAAGATACAAACTTGTTCATGTACCCTTGAAAAACATAAATACGAGAATGTTTTATAGTTTAGGAAAACTTATCTTTTTGGTTTGGTTTATTTTTTATTTTTAGACTTTGGTAGCGACCACCACTATTAAATATTTTGATTAAATATGCTTAGTTAAACATCGTCACCAAAGCTCCACAATATTATAGAATTTCCTGAGTAAAAATGGCAATCTTCCATTCAAGTTTTTGTTGCATCAACATAAATCCCACCATTTTTAACGCACCCCTGATACGACACCCTTTGCAAACTTTGCCGACATCTCACATTAGAACAAAATGAAGTTGTAAATATCAGTCGGAATTACGTACGCCGAGCGGATAATTTATATGGCTCCGTTTTATCGGCAACTTCCAGGTGAAGCAATCTTTTTTCCACCCTGGCATACAAGGAGCGCGTTTGCTTCCGCTCATTCTAACGAATACCTTTGTCGGAATAATGCAGACCCTTGATAACACTAGATAGATCTTCCCTTGGAGACTTAAAAAGGTGCTTTGAGAATCTTTTTCGGTGTAACTTTCAAAAGATAATTTAACAACTATGCGACAGGAATGTTATTCAACTTCTACGTTTTTGTAGTTGATAATTAATGTGACTAGATAAATTATGTTAGGGGATGTATTTGTGTTGTGTAAGGTTTTTTGTTAAAGTCAAGGTTATTTATTTTCATGATTGTAGCGGGATTAAGTACAGACAATTTGACAGGTGGTTTTTACTTTTATCAGACGTTACTCAAACATTTAATTTTCGGTCGAGCTCTTATTATTTGGCAGCCCGTGCTAATCGAGTGTTTTGATATTACTTCACCACAACTTGCCTAAAAAAATCAGTCGCCTACTTTCTTCATCTTGGGATTTAGTAGTTGTAAATTTTTTTATTTTTATTAAATGAAATCGAAAGCAATTGACAGAGCTGTCTTTAGGCATTTCTTTTGTTGTCCGAAGATTTGTTTGGCTAGTTTTTTCACTGATATAAATGTAATTTTGTTTCAAACATCTTTGAAAACTATTATGTGTGCAACACACCAAGGGGGTATATTTAATAATTGTGACAACATTTCGATGCACAACTTCAGTGTCAATAACAATCTGAACAATTTTATGTGAAAAGAATAGTGAGAACTGCCACCTCGAAGGTTAATGTTGTAAATTGTTGCCAATAAACCGCTTATAACTTGTATACGCTGCAGTCTCTCAGAATGCGTGCAGCGTTTGGGCAAGCGTTATGTAACTTTGTTTTGGCAATAATTATTAAACACTTTAACACTTTTAAAAGAACAGCCGTCTGCCATGTTTTCTTCGACTTATAGTACAGGCCAGGTTAACCATTTTTTGGCAATAAGCGAGATGGGGAGTAGAACAACCCAGACATTTAATGTTCCTCAAATTTTATATTGCTGGAAGACGTTCAAGGGATGTTCCCTGGGATCAAAAAACTCAAGTTCCCAAAAATCCCACTTGGGAAAATCCGCATCTTGAAAAAACTCCGCCATGTTGTAGTTTGCAGATTGTTTGCTCTAATAGTTGATCTAGTGACCAAATGACTTGATTTGTTTTTCTTGGTTATTATTTTGCAACCTTATTGATAGACATAATTTATTGACATAGGAAAAAATCAGCATATCTTGAAAAACACTTCCACATTTTGCATATTTTTGATTTTTCTGTGCTACTATAGCAGGCGATTCAAAGTGATAACATGAAGACATAACATTATTTGCCCCTGATTATTATTTACAACCCTATTGTATAGATTATAAATTAAATTTCACTGCCTTCTTCATAATAACGCAGAATGTATAATTATTGCAAATCATTGCCAACAAAAAATAGGCATCCAGCAAGTTCAATGTATTTTTGTCGAGTTTCAAGTTTCACGTAACCAACAAATGTACCAATTAAAAACTTTATTGCGAGTATCAAGGTAGTTTAAATCAAAAGATTTCATAGAACATCACTTACGTAGTGGTTTCACCTTGAATTCACCATCATTCAGCGTCACCATTTTGTTCCTCGAAATGTCGTACCAACAGTTTTACAGAAAATAAATAACTGCTGTTCCTAAAGACATTTTTACGCGTTCCTTGTAGTAGTTAAGGTAAATTATTTACCCCCCCCAGCCCCCCCCCCCCCCCGCTACACCACATCCTATTTTCGTCCTAAATAAATTTAGCCGACGAACGCCTCTTAACTGGTGAACATATTAGAACTCTTGCCTAATTATTCATTTTCACTGTCACACTAATGGCGTTTTTATTTCCATTGTGCCGCACGTCAGGTCGGACATAGTGCGCAGGTGCGCACTTGGATTTGCACTTGTCTTTTCATTTTGTTCAGTTTTTGTGTGTTATCGTCGGAGGTTGCCAACAATGAGTGTCTCTGCACCTCGCCTGATGCATCCAATGGAAAACGGCCATTAGTTACGATTGGCTCCCTGGCGGCTTTACCCATGAGGCCTGGGACTTTCTGAGCGCGAACCCTTGCCAAAGTGGGTGCATTCAGTTTGGCCATCATCGGGGGGGGGGAGGGGGGGACAAAGGGGTTATGATTCTTTTTGAATAGTTCTGTTGAGTCATCCCTAGCCACATGCCGAACATTACGTCGTGATGGCCAATTGATCCGTCAAAGACGATGACACCCAAGACGACCACAAAGATCAAGAGTGGCTACATCTCCCTCAGCCCGCTTCTCAGCGCGTCTCAAACCCTCTGCTTGTGTCTCTTTCAACGATGTGTGGCAACAGACCAAGTGTCACATTGTGGTACATGTGCTTAGAGATGGTGGAATTAAAGTCCATTGAAGGCATGGTTGTGGAGGCACGTTTGCAGTCAATTGGTACCGTAAAATGCAAGCGAGAGGGAGGTTAATTTATGGCACACCGTGTCCCTTAAATGGTTATGCCAATAGGGCGGGGCGTGCCCATGTCATAGTTGTCCAAATCATCCTACACGGGCACAGGGGCGCTGTGCCCGCGAGAATGGATAGATGTGTCATCCTCGCAGTAACTGGGGGAAAACAGAGATACAGTGCATATATCAGAGTATCTAGCGACGCGATGTCGTGGAACTGGCAGCAAGACCACCTATACTTTTTGATGAATGTTCCGTCTTATAAGGACTCAGAAGGAGGGGAGCTAAGTCATAAGACCCATAGGCAATTGCAAGGGCCTGAAGACATCAAAGACTCTTATGTGTAGGTGTGTTATGAGGAGGAAGAGACTGACCACATACTAGAATGACAGTCTCTGGGGGCAGCGCGAACTGTAATCGATGTGTCGAGGGGGGGGGGACAGACACTACAACCGTCAAGCTTGCTTCTAGCCCGGGATGGAATCTCTCAGCGATTTCGTTTAGTTAATGTATAGGGTTCCCCTCAATCCTGCTGACATGTGGGGTGGAAACTTGCGTGGAATGGACAACTGCGCCATCCCAACACTATAGGCTCCAGCACCAGATAAACTACTCAGAATTGGTACCATGCAACTGTAACGGGATGTGAGCGCCCAAATTATAATGCCAAAAAATGGCCAAATTGTGCCAGCATTGTGCTACTACGATTATGTCGCAAAAGTATTTTGACAGCGAAATTGATAATGATAGTTATGGGAGTAGAGCTTAATTTCACCTAGTAGGAGGCGTCGTCGGGCCTAATTCATTTCAAGAACAATGTGTAGGGGGTGATTATAAAAATGAACTATAATAACAGGTATTAACGTTGTAAATAAAATCATTGGGACTTTCCACTGTTAGTAATATTTTTTATTTAAAATGTGATGTTTCGACTCCTTTACAGGAGTCTTTATCAACTAACATTTTAAAAAACCACATCAACGAGAACAGGACAAAAAACATTTACAAGAACAATAAATATGTCTGTGTTTTAGTACCAAATTTGCTACAGAAAAGTTTTTTTATAATAAGAAATAAAATAACAAATTAAATTATTAAGATTATTTTTGGTCCTGTCTGTTGTGGTTTCTTAATTGTGAATTTGATAAAGACTCCTGTAAAGGAGTCGACGTATCACATTTTTAAATAACAAATGAATAACCGTGGAAATCCCAATATTTTGTATTTACAGTGTCAGGGGGGGATGGTATAGTAACTTGACGTAACAGTACAGGGAAATGCAATAAAAGGTTGTTTTAGGAACAGCATTTAGTTTATTTTTATGTAAACTCTTGGTACGACTTTTCGATGAAGCACGGTGACTGCTGAATGATTGTGAATTCGAGTGAAACCACTAAGTAAGTGATGATCTATGAAACATTAAGTTGTAAATTGTGATAAATCAGTTTTTTATACTGAATAGGAATTAGGACGTTAAAATAAATAAATAAATAAATAAAAATATATAAATAAAAAACGACTTGTACTCTCAATACATTTTTAATTAGATGTTAATGATTTTAATTTGTGTCCACATGTCATTATACCCGTTGAAGACACTGAAATAGTTGTCTGAAATAATTGTTTCACATAGTTTTCTTTATTTACAAGTGCAGTGTACAGTCCAATAAGCAAAATATTTTGTTTAACTTTACTTGCTCTAAAAGTTTCATTATATATTAGGCTAACGTTTTAATTGGGTTCATTTCGTAGTATGGCATGTTTAACTGCAAAATCTCTAGACATTGAACTTGCTGTTGCTATTTTTGTGGATTGACGATTTGCAATCTGGTTATTAGGAAGGAGGGCAGATGATACATTTAACTCTTTCCTATCAAAAGGGTTTGTAAATAATACAGAATAAATCTGTGATGTATACTTTCTATAGGTCAGCATAGAAAAAACAAAAATTTAACATTGATGAATTTTATCCAAGATGGCGGATTTTTTTCCCATGACAATTAGTTATTTCTATCATAGGGGTTGCAAATATAACAATGGAAAAAAAAATCAGTTCATTTGGTCACGTGGATGACCTGTTAGACAACAATCTGTGAAATACAACATGGCGAGTTTTGTTCCAATGATGGCGGGGATTTTCCCACAAGTGTGGGTATTTTTTGGGAACTTGAGTTTTTGTTCAGGGACATCCCCTGAACGTATTCCCGCAATAATATTTGAGGAACATTAAATGTCCGGGTCAAAGTTCTAATTTGCCTGTACTATTAATAAAAAACAACTTCATACATCAAATGTAAAGTAATTAACTTTTTTAATTTGGTGATGAAATATGTCCGAGGTGGCAGTTCTCACTAACTTATCCGATTTGTCTAGTGATGCACGAACGTCTGTTGATCGTAAAAAAAAAAATTTTAAATAAGTTAGTTGCGGGTGAAAATAGGCCTACTCACCGTAAGTTGATATAGTTTTGTAGAGACTAAGTACCGTCCGTCCCCTGGTTTCTCAAGCTCACAGAGATTGGCAGGCTTGAGAAGGTGACTTCTATCCAGTGCAGCCAACCCCTTTGGCGATGCACGTGGGCAGAGTCGTACATCAATGCGGGTTTCCGCTGGTGAATACACAATATCACTCATATTAAACCACAATTGATCAACAACTCATGAAGCAAGTGGAATTGTTGGATTGTTTTGAAGATCTTTACGACCTACGTGGACCCTGGCCATCCATCGTGTTCCGTAGACTTGTCCCCCCTAACACTACCTTAAAAGGATGCTTAAATTTAACGTGTTTTTTTAATTGCAATGTGTTAAACCCAACGCATTCACTGGTAAGCGTAGCTATATGTTTACGATTACAAAATTCAAATTAAAGCTATTGTACCACCTCTGGGCCGATAATTTGAAAGTCGAAGAAACAACTTCCTAAAAAATAGTTTTGCTGAATGAAGAAGACCTTTAAAATACAGGAAAAAATGGTGAATTTTTTTGGGCGGGACATAACCTCACTTTGGAAATTATATTTAGATTTTTGGACAAAAGTGCACACAACATAATCTAGTTCAAAATTAAATTTTTTGAGATGCGGTTTTCTGGACATAGTTTTTCTACACTTTAACAATACTTAAGATATAGCTAAATAGTTTTCTGTAAATAACAGTTGGTGTAGTGTAAACATTTTTTTTGTCAAACGGTACAAATACAGTTTTTTTTCCATTATGTACCGTTTGGCAAATAAATTCGTCACCAACTGTTTATTTTCAGAAAACTTAAGGTGTTATAGAAAACTCGGTCCGAAACCGATTCTTCAAAATTTAATTTTGAACTAAAGATTTGTTGTGTACACTTTGTCCCAAAATGACATATCATTCAAATAGGTGCGGTTATTGTACCGCCGAAACAAAAATCATATTTTTTTCCTGTTCTTTTAAAGGCCTTCTTCCATTCGACAAAACTTTTCACAGACTTGTTTCTTCGACTTTCAAATTATCGGCCAGAGGTGGTACAATAGCCTTAAGCACATGAATGAAATATCATTTAAATCCACTACGAATTTGAAACGGGTGAGGTTTATAAATTCATCAAGGACTGGCAATTAACTACCACCGTATAATATAGATCACCAATTTTCTGTTTGATTACTTTGTGAACGAAATTATTTATTATCTTGATCACTGATTAATCATGCTAAATTGGTAAAGCATATCAACATTTTTCTTGCGATGAATTTATGGCGTCTTATAGTAAAATTTCACGAGCCTCAATAGACATACACAATACAAAGTATATATAATGTTACAGATCTTGAATTTAACATAAATATGACTCACGTATAACACGAGATAGAAATAATTGAATCATGATCTTATAACGCAGTTCGAAAAACTGAATTAGACATATCTTAAAAAATCATGTTTTATATTTAAAATGTCACTACCATTAACGTTGACTAATAACACACGGTGCAATTATCGTTATTGATAACCGTTTTTGTCTATTGACAGAACACTCTTTAAAAACTGTGACATCTCAATTACTTTTCAAGCCTTCCAAACTTTAACGGACAAACTTAGTGAACGTAAACACGTCATGATTTTAAAAATGTTTTCGTGGTCTAGATGCTGTTCAGCTACGTAGCTATTTGTTCTAAACCTCTGGACCATTAATCTAGACTTTGGTCTACGATTCAGAGAAGTGTGAAGTTTTAATAGGGTTTACGATTTACTGAGCATAGAGACAATTATCTTTATCTCTATTATCCCTTAAACCTCTACTGCGGTACACTGTGTTTCAGTAGCTTGCAAGCCAAGATCTTTAAATCTAAGTGAGGCGTGTGTGTTGTTAAACGTGGTAACCAACATAGGATGCATGCAATAGTAAAAGCAGTAAAAGCGACGATCTACGTTCGCAATGCTTTTGTTTTAGGTTAAGATTGTTTACTTTCCTTCATTCGAGATTTTATCTCTTCTTAGGTTCTCTTCCAACAAACACGCTTACTACTCAGTGTGTTTGTAAATTCAAAATGAGTAAAATGTTTTAAACGAAAGTAATAAGTTAAGACAGGAGCCAATTTATCTATCGTTTGGTGTCAATATAATGTATTCTCTTTCCAACACCACTAAGCCTTTGACGAAAATTAGAGTTCAAGTTGACTGAATGACGGTGGTGACGTATAAAGCTGAAAGCGACTACAAGCCGGCCGGCTCGGCTCTATTCCGCTTTCGTTTATTTGTCCTTATTGCAGTGTTATATTTATTGCGTTGCAATATCATGATATTTCGGAATAGCGCGGTTGGATGGGTAACATTCTGGCTAATTGTAAATGGTGTTTGACAAATATAGGCCTGCTATTCGTTGCGTTGGAGTGGTGTGATGGGGGGGGCTGGGCATTTTATTTATTTATTTATTTAACGGTCTATCCTATTCAGTGAAAAAACCTTTTTTAACAAAAAACAACGCTTGGGGCAGGTCAATTCATAACAAAAATGTTAATAGATGCAGACCAGCAATGACTACGTTAAGTAAACTATTTGAATAGTGTCACCAATGTACTAAAACGCAAATGCATTTGTAACCAATCAAATAGGATATCGTTTCAAGTGATGGTTAAAGTTGTCAAATAATATGTGAAATCATTTCTGACATGTATTTCTTAAAATTACTATCAACATCATTTGGAATAATTGATCACATACTTAAAAGGTCATGTAGTTTATTGGGGAAAAAAAAATTAATTTGCGAAGTGTGTGATAAAATCCATGGAATTAATTCCTAACACAATCGGTGCACTAATATCATTTCAACGTCCTTCCCAGATTGTCTGTGTTTATTCGTTTTTATTTCTTCAAATAATTAAAATGATCTGTAATTCGTTTGGCGCATTGCCAACACAGCCGAATAAATGTAACTCGAACAAAAAATAAAAGTTTTCTCTATTTTTATTCTTTTTACGAACGCATATCTCAGGTTTTGGAGACGAGAACTACCACTGTCAAAAGGTTCTGTTGTTTATTTATAGATTTTTCTGTATGGTTACCTACGTCGAAGCAAAATAATATCTTAGTGGAAAAAGACAAGATAAACCGTTTGGAGCGTCTCCATTTAGTTAACGATCCAAATAACAATTATGAATAAAGGAAAATACACAAACACCACATTTATAAACGTTCTGTGTAATTTTCTCACCACACCGAATATTTATTACGTTCTGCAATCGGATATAGGTTTTATTTGGAAGAGAATCATTTTTGATTTAATTTTCTTATTTTTAGAGTTAATGCGATTAGGGAATCGCGAGATTGTGATTGAATAAATATCCTCTTATTGGGTAAACACTGAAGGAGTCAACAAATCTGATCTAGATTGCGTTGTTTTAAAATAATGCGGTGCACCAATACTTAAATCAAGTTGAAATTATTAGAACTGAACCATAACTTAGATCAGTAAACATTTAGAATTCAATTATGAATATAATGGTCAACACCGTATCAAATATTTGGCTTATTATTCTGTTAGTTATAATTGAAATTCAAATATCACTCTGTGTGGAGGGAAAAATGGGAACATTTAAAGTCATAACTACGTTTTTAATTTTCTGTCGTTTATGAAAAGCTAGTACAAGTGTTCGAACATACTACGCCAATTTTGATTATGTAGTGATTAACGTATGATATTAATGCATTAATGCCACTCGAGGCGATAATGGTGATGAGATGGGGATGACGTGGGGGTGATCTAGAGGGTAGGAAGGGGAACGCCGTTACCGTGTACGTAGCCTCTCCTTCAAAGAGTACCAATTGGTGATCATGACTTAACGTCCCCATCCGAAAGAAGTGTAACCTTGGACAGTCCATATAGGAATCCTCCCACTAACCCGGACTGCGAGCAGACGTCTAGGAAACGAAGCCGTCACTCTAGCTCTCGAACCCTCCATCTGCTCTAACCAGCGGTATACGTGAGTTTCAGGGCAGAGCGGTCACCCACTCTACCAATGACCACGTCCGAGGTTGCTTGACTTCAGTGTCAGAGTGGGAACCGGCTAAGCGACCGCGGCTACACCGCTGGCTAAACACCAAGTTGAAATTAAATGAAAGAGAGACAGATTGACACAAATAACTTGGAATTTGAAATTAAACTATGATTATTATAAATTTGCGAACATTTTCCAAATAGTAGAATATATATTACTTAAAATTTAAGAAACGTTATGATTATAAAGATACGAAATATTATAGGAATTGTTACCAGACATTATCATCTTGCTTTACAAAAGCCCTGAACCCTTTGAAAATTGAAATCAATCAAAATTTACATATTTAAAAAACTCTTCTCGCAGAATATAGATTAATTTATTAAATTCAATCATGTATGATTCATCTCAAGTTTTCAGTTGTCTCACCATCGTCTTCTAGTCCAGTACTTACTCCGATGTACTTACTGTAGACTTACACTCAAGATTGATGCTGTAATAATCCTACACGCCGATATATCACAAATGCTGAATGGACGCAGCTTGGTGCTTCTTTAGTACATACGCGTACTGTTATGATATTTATAGAGATTTGGAAGGGTCTGAGAATTATGAAAAACACAACAATGTTCTGGATTGTTAAATAGATCGACGATTACAACGTGATAATAAGGTTGATTTCACTTTTTTTTAACGAAATTGTCGGCCATCCCAAAAATATGGAAAAAAAAATTCACGGCTGAATTATAATGTTTAAGCGTTTAAATAAAAAATCGAGTTCAACATGAACCATATCATGCTTTTTAGGTGACATTGTGACGTGTCCTATTATCCAGTTGATGTAATATTATTATTTCAACATTCATTTTTGCTTTAACAACCGTTTAGTTATTTTGTGTACATTTGTGTTCTAACGTTATTTATACTTTTTCTCCTTTTTAGTCAGCTCTAAAACTAAATTGAGTATACCTTAATAAACTACTTAAATACCTTTATTAAACCAAATATTTTGCACTTCGAAAAACTAGACATTATTTACAAATATCCTGCGGTCATTGATAACTAATAAAAAAATCTGTCTGACAAGGTGAATACACATTTTAAATCGAGCCTCAATCCAACAATTGTATTTATTGTATTGTATATTACAATTAATTTGTTTTTTGAGCGTGAAACGTTGTTTCTTACTACAGGCCTAAAGTAAAGGATGCGATTACAACACGTGGGTGTGGTGGGGAGGGTATTTTTGGGTGTAGGGGTTTAGACCTCATGTAGTAAACTTGAAAACGCTAAAGTCCCTCGCGTTTTGAGCGAGCACCGGTACTGCAACACGACCCGAGTCCGACATTCCCATAATTTACATACCATAAGTTTTCCGGTCTTGCCGATTTATCTAACTTTGTCAATAGGAGAGAATGTTGTCCTTATTGAACAACAAATTTCATACGATCGAAACATTTTTTTTTATTTTTTTTTTTTTTTTTATAACCAACAGTCGGATTTTGTTCAAACACTTATACAGCAACCCGCCTAAGTGGTATGTACATGTGTGAAAAATTTCATAGGTCCGATCAGAGAAACGGTGCGACCTGTATCGAAACCAGTAACAGAAAACAAAAAACAGACATTCGAGCCATAAGTCAAGTGGAGACGCTCGCTACGCTCCCTCAAAAACGCAGTCGGAATCGGTGGTGTACACGCAACCAGGACATAGAGAGACCTACGTCTATTTCCAATTAGCTTTTGGCCGGGGGGGGGTACGCAAGTTGGTAACTCTTAACATTATCTGAGGTCCTATGCAAATAAACAACGTACAACCATTCTCACAAAAACAAGCTTATTCGAAAAAAAACTGGATTGTTTACAAGGATGACAGTGTAGACATTGGGAGGAGTTAAAAAATATTCCCCGAACAATGATTGGAAAATCCCTTCCAATCCACTCCCCTACAACTCTTACAATACTAGTAGTTAAAATCAAATAATTATGTTATTTTATAGCAAGAACCTATATGTAATAAAGAATTGGAATTATTGAAAGAAATTAAGAATTTAGAACATTTGTTTAACTCGGGATATCAAGGTGGAACTGTTTTTGTTTTTCTTCGTCTTTTTTAATAGCACAATAATGCTTTTTACATGTTGATCTATAATCAACAAAAAATTGTAGTTTACCTTTAATACTGTTGTTTTTTAACAAGTTGTTTCAAAGACTAAGTGTTAAACTGTATTAGGACTTGTGAGTTCTCATTCGTATTGTATTGGAATTATATTATTTTACATTTAAATTAAGGTATGTCTTAGATAGCTATCCAGTGAGCTAACTAAGTCTGCATGAAAACTACGAATTCCACGTTAAATCATACATTGCGACGTTTACTAAGGAAATATAAATTGATATTTTTTTATTCCCCATCAATAATCTTGATTTCTAAAACGGATGATTTGACATGGTAAATTAAGTGTCAGATTCGATAAAGCCGCGACACAGTTACATACATATTCATAAGTCACTTACATCAATGTTAAAGTTGCTCTCACGAGTATCGATAGCACTCTGCTATTAATTTTGCCCTCTATTTGTCTATGCGTATAATTTAACATTTGTGATAATTTTATTCCGCGTATGTATTAGGTTTTATATGGTCAGCTCAAATTATGCTTTATAAATATACGTTGTACATGGTTATGTAAATGCAACAGTTTAACGTAAAATTTTTGGTTAGTTTCATATTTAGAAGCCAAACAGAATATTAAGTTTGCCATCCCTCAATCATTTCCGCATAGTGTGGGATGGTAGAAGGGTTATATGTATTTTAAATTACGATACACATATTACTAGGCTTTGAATGTTTAGGACCTTTTGAACAGTGATAAACGTTAGCCAACAGTAAACCCTGACAACCGAGAAAATGGTGCGCAAAAACTAAAAAAAAACGTACCCATCAAAGTTTCTACTCTTTTTCTCATATGTTGACTGACTTGTTTCGATTGAAAGGAAGTTGAGACCACAAATGTTTTATGACGATTATGATAAAGATGATGATGATTTTAATTGACTTATGTCTTATAGTAATGCGTTTAGGCTATTCAAGACAATGACGATTTCTTAAAACTCATACCTTATGCGGGATTCAAACCCACGTCCTCGCAGAGCCTTACACTTCGGACCAGCGCACTAATCGTATGAGCCACCGCGGACGGACGATACACGTGTTTCATTGCGCGGAGCATTATCAATACACTATTTAGTGTGTTGAGGGACATGATTGTATACATCGACATACAAAGCACTGAAGGTCATACTAATATGAGAGGATACGTTCCAGGTCAGCCTGTCATTTCACTTTCATTCGATAAAAATAGAAAGCAAATTGTGATTCCCTTTATTAAATGTCAGTTATGCATACTAGCAATTTTATTTGATCGTGGAAACATGAAAGTTCTTTGTTTTTACCTTGGATAGTAACATAACAATAGACAATTTCATGTATTTCGTGGAAAACTTTAATATACACATCAAATAAAGTTTTAAATGAACAAAAATAAAATAACTAGTGCTCAGGAAGCACACGTGCGGCCCTTCTGCTGCATTGTGTTGGTCAATCTTGAATCTAGAGGACGTGTGTCATGTTTAAACGCGTTTAATATTATATAAACTAACATAATTTGTAAAATGTATAAAACTAGTAATATAGAATAAATAGCAATAAATTCATCTACTGTGTATATCAATACACGCTATAAATCGGAACGATTCATTTTGTGTAGCTATACTAATATTTTGGCCACTAAGGTAAAATGAAGAACAATACTGGATAATGAAGAAAAAACATATTTGAGTTTAATTAGCAAAGTAATTTAATGCTTTAATCAATTAAGGAAGTTTACAACATTATAATATCATGATAAAGACGCTGAAAAAAGGTATGCGTGGTATGAGGAAAGGATTCGATAGAATGATGAATTCTGTGTCTGCAAAGAAACCCATGGAAGACCATGCTAGGGTTCTTTATTACCTAGGTAAGTGCAACGACTCAATATGGGATTTACAAGTAAAATTGTGTTGGAATTTCATGTGCATGGTTTTAGCGGTATTACCCTCATCCGGGAACTGATACGGTTAATAAATCATTTGATGATTTTTATTAATGATAATGGTACAATTTTTTAATCTGTTGTTTCAAAATAGTAAGTTTGTGGAATAAGGTTAAAAATGTGTATTGAATATAGCTTTGTTTGATAAATAAATGACTAATAATAATTGCATGTGTGGCTCGTTGGTCTTGCGGTAAGCGTGTCTGCTTCCAATGCAGATGATCCAGGGTTAGATTCCCGCTATAGGCAGAAGATTTTTAACTTCTGAGTTGGACTTAAAGTCCACCAGTTCTTGGCTTATGAATTTGTAAACAGTAACTTTGGAGCCGTCCTAGAAACGAGGCACATAATGAATCCAAAGTGGTTCATAATCGGCCAATTGTTGATTCTGGCGTTGATCTGCGGGAGTTCGCAACTGTCCATACCACTGATTGCTATATTTCCTATAAAAATATCGATCCATTGGGGGGGGGGGGGGGAGGGTTGGATTTTATCGCTCACTCGTCGATTGCGTCGGGGCTACAGGGTTGCTTGATCGACTTGTTTACTGTCCCTTACTGAAACATCAGTTATATACTGAGTAGTAAACTCTAAACTACATTTTTTTTAACCGGGGGGGGGGGGGGTCAAATCAATTTTTTTGTATCATGGTCCTTAACAATTTTTCTCTCATTAGGTATGTGGCCTTCGGAAACCGCGACTTCTCTTCTTTTACCGAAGTTTTACTCCAATCTTTACGAATACGTTCGGCATCCAACAACTTGCTTGGTCCGTCAAGTCATGAAACGCCATCCTCAAAGCAGTGACCTTGAAACAGCGTGTGAGTATTCGCTGGCCATCATGTTACTCGCCCATTATTTGTCTACTCATAAGTGTTTTCCGAAAACTCGACTACCATAACGAACAAAAACAAAAAAAAGAAAAAAATCATTTCTTGATACACTTAAAAAAAACGACGTTTTTTTTAAGGGTAATGTTATGGCATCCCAGTTCCACAAAAGTAACATTAATTATGCAAACGATAGCAAGGTTAAGCAAATTATCCTTGAAGGCATATATAAACCCTACGTCCGGAAAAAATATACCGATACATTGTAGAGCTTTTAACCCCATCGACATTTGGGTAAATTACAGATTGTGTTCCCCTTAAATAAAACCTACATTGCACACTTAAACATCTATGTCCCTGTTACGTCATATTTTAGTAGTGGTGTCCTATCTTAATTTGCCCCTACCTTGCTGTGACTAAAATTACTTCATTAGGGTGAAAATTCAGCCATATTTTTGCCTTACTTTTCAAATACATTGGTTCACGTTAAAATTACCCCTTGTGTAGTGTAATATTGGCATTATTTGTAATTTGATTTAATCATACACTTAGCTTCATAATAACATGAGAGCAAATGTTGGCAAAATTTGGGCTCTGGTTTAATTAAAGTTTACGGATAGCGGTTGTAGACCTACAATAATCTCTCGAGTCGGGTAATATTGTTGGCACTACGTAATATTTAATTGTTACTCATTGTAAGACTTTAAATAGACGCAAGTGTAATGCAAAATTTTGCCCTTTGTTTGATTGAAAGTTTTGAATACGTTGTAACGCCGCAAAAAATTTCACCCGTACGAATATTCTTTTAGTATTTTGTCAGGCTGTAAATTATCCTCCTGATGGGATTATGGGACATTCCATTATTAATTTATCAATTTAACTAATGATGACGCACGTTCCTGTAAGTAAGACACACATCATTTAATGCCCAGTAGAAAATTAACATAACATGATAAATTTCATGTGTTAAAATCTCGGGACCGCATGCGGAGGCTCGACCTGGTACACCTGAGACTGAAGTATACACGTGTCCTAGTCACGACCTAAACCCAATACACCAAGACACCGTATACCTGCAGCGTGCGTCTGTAGTGAATCATGTTGGGAGTGTAGGGCCTAAGTTTTATGTTAATATAATGTTTGAAATGAGAAATTCAACCAAAAAAATGTTTCTCTGATTCCTGGCCAAATACATTATATAACAGAATAGAATATAATTTATAATTTTTATTAAATGTCTCCTCGGGCTCGTCCTTTCGTAATCCGCCATGCATGGTGATATACAATATTAATCACTCTTCTTCTGTGTCGAATAACCGTCCTTTTAACGTTGTTAACTGGTCACATAGTAAGGAATAGTAATGAAAATTATGATTACATTATTACTATTGACGACCTGGAACCCATATTGGGCGATTTGTAAGAAATTTTTATTAGGGATCATTGTTTCGGTCTGCCAAATGACATTTATCTACCCTTCGTGGTCGAATTCATTGTACTTTTAAAGTCTGCTAACTGTCATATTTTAAGTGAAATATTACTAAATGATAGAAGTACATTTAAAGACCTTAAAAGTTGAATATTAGGAACATAACCGATCTATTGATGATTCCTGTTAAGGAATAATTGTTCGGCCCGCATTTTACTTTCACCTGCAATTTATAATTGTGTCTTACCTACTAAAAGAATTATTTCTTCTCCTATTAGATTAATTTTATTCCTCCACTGGTTTTTCAGTATTATCTTTATTTGTCATTCAATTAAAGTACTTTTGCAATTTCGAACTCTAGCTGGCAGTTTTTTTTTTTTACTTTTTATGCGTCTATTTATTTAGGCGTTCAGGGGAAGGGTTGTGGTTTTATCCGATTCTTGTCGAATATCTCCACTTAGAGGTCGATAAATATACCTCCACGAGAAGAATTTTGTCATTGTTATGAGTTCTTGGTTGATATTTTGGTTGAATATTATACATTATTAGGAATTCAAAGCGCCTGTTCCTGAAGAGCCCCCACCCCGCACGCCACCCACACATTTGTATGATTTGATTCAGAATCGTAAGGTTTGTTGTCCGTAACAAATTTACTAAATCAATTAGTAAGGAATGAATTCACATTATATTTTAAAAATTTAATATATGCTGTAAAAATCTTGATGAAGACAAGAGGTGGGCCATATGGAATGAGTAACCTCGAAATCTCGGGAGTTTGTGAACTTAAGACCTATAGATCAGTCTTTACCATTTTCTCAGGCACTCACATAACCTTTACACTTAAGACGACGGTTCAGTGTGGCAAAAAAAAATTATGGAATGATGAAACATTTATTTCAATTGGTGATTGTCATCACAGAGAAAAATATTTACCAAACAATTATTGGTCTACTTTGATTTTGCTGTTCGCAGCAATATTTTCGGTGAATTTAACAGAACAGTATGCTGAAACATCATACAAATATTGCTACTCTCAAAAGTAAAGAATCCGCATGATTTTCGGCTGCAACAGCAGAATATTTTGGCTAGTTGGTACTTAGCTGACAAACATTCTGCTCCTTCGGCAAATATATGCTAAATTTACCGAATTTTTTGCTGATTCGAATGTAGCGATATGTATTGCAAGCTACCTCGCGAGACCTGCGCGAGATTTGACGAGAGAGCTTACAGTGCGCACGCCACGAGGAAGAAATAGCAAAGTGAAGCACCGAGCATCAAGCATGGCCGGTTACTGGCCAGTTACCTATGACTGTGAGGTTTAACAACAAAGTAGTTGCAAATAATAAAGGTATGTATAATACAACATGTGATTATATAGTACAATTATTATTATGTATGATTATGTATGTATGTATATGTATGTATTATGTATGTACCGTGCTGATAAACTCAGAGAAATAGCTAATTACAAAATTACAACTTTGTTGCAGATAACGAGACAACAACGGAAGGCGGCAAGAGTACAGAAAACTTTGAAGAAAAACTATACAACCATTTGTGATTGTCGGAGGAAAAAAGGAACAATGCCGTCGTGTGTTTTCTTAATATTGAATAACTCTCGCGTGTATCTTTTGTGAATTTTTTGGTGAAAATAATTATATTTTTATAACATTGTGATATTTTAATAAAATTTGTTTTTGCCACGAACGAGCGACATCTTGTCCAAAGCCAGCAGAATGTTTTGCTGGGATTACAGAACATTATGCTGTGGAAACAAAGCAGGAAATTGTTTTCGGAACCAGAAAAAGTTCTGTTTTTATTCCAGCAAAACTTTGCTGGCCCCAGCAAACGTTCTGTTTCCCCAGCAAAACATTATGCTGGCCAGCAGAATATTCTGTAATCCACCAGCGGACGTTCTGTAATCCCAGCAAAAACATTATGTAACCGCAGAATATTCTGCTACCCCCCTTTTCCCCGAAACATTATGCTGGCCAGCAGAACTTTGAAACCCCAGCAAACATTTTCCTAAATATTTGCTATTTTGGAAATTCCGAAAAAACATATGCGGGCCCAGCAAAAAAGTTATGAAACCCAGCAAAACCTTTTTTCCTAAAGTAGCATAATGTTTTGTAAATATTAGCAATAATCGTTTGGTGTTTTCAGCAAAATGTTTTCTTGTCCATATAATAGCAAACGTTTTGCTGCTGGTGCAAACGTTCTGTGAATTCAGCAATAATTTTGTAAATATTTTTCTCTGTTGCATGACAGTCGTTTTGTTTCCTGACAGTTTTAGAGTTGCGTATAGGGCGTGAATTCGGCCCTTCCAATTATACCATTATTTGTGTATGTTTGTCATGTATTAGTATTATACCCGGGAAACGCCCAAAGGGCGTCGTTAGACGAGTGAGCAAGCCATGTGTTGTGTACCCGGGAAGTGGGAACACCCTTTCCACCCCCTTCAAAGGGCTAGATCTAGCCAGAGTCTCTCCTCTCTAGCCTACTAGAGTGGCGCATTATGGCCTTACAGCAGTTAACGTGCCCTTTTACCAACTAAACTCAAAACCCTATATCATTTATAAATTTAAAGTTTATATATCAACAAACTTAAAGCAAAGGTTCTCGAGTATACTCAACACATGGCTCGCTACTCGTTTAACTACTTTGGCGTTTTCCTATTCTTTTTAGCTGGGTGCCTTTATACCCGAAATGTTTGGGATTTCCCGGGTTCAAACCCGGTCGGATTAGGGTTTAGTAATTTCTGGATTGTATGTATTGTTGTAGTATAGAACATATTTTTTGGAATGCATACAATTCTATGGAAAACAAAGGCAGTAAGAAATAGAGTAAAGATTGCAAGGTTACTCAATCTCACAGCGGAATTTTGGGAAACCTTGAGAGTGGAGATTCGTTATACTTTGGTCACATGCATGCACTCACGCCTGACATCGATCAAAACATGATTGGTTCATGAACAACAGCATTGTCGTTCAATTAAATGTGACATTCTCACCCTATTTTCAATTTATTGTTTTCTTGCCCGTGTAAGTTTAAATCGTAACAGATTTTTCTGAAAATGTTTACAACACCCACAACACTTGTAGTGTCACGCATCTACGTGCCAAATTTAAATCATCAATAAATTTAAAACCAATCACCACTATAAAAATGTTTCTTTAAAATTTCAGTGCAATCTAGTCAGCGGTTCAGCCGTTTCTGAACTCACTCACTCACTCACTCACTCACTCACTCACTCACTCACTCACTCACTCACTCACTCATCATTCATACAGGAACAGAGAAAGTTTTCTTTGAGTTGAATGGTAAGACCAAGTGTACTCTGTTATCTGTGGTAAGACTCAGGTCAGTCGCTGCGCACCCTCGTTTAATAATAGATCTATAATAAGAATAAACCACATCCAAGTTCTTAGATGTTACTTAAATTTAGGGTGGGAGGAGGATTGTTCTGTAGATAAAAGGTGTAATAAAATTAATATTTACAAATATAATTCTGATGACTTGTACCAAACACCGTTTTCCAATTTGAACTTGACCCGTTGACCTAGCGCGATTTCCCAATTATATGTGGGGAGACTATTTCAGGGGAAGTATCGAAGGCAGGCAAACGAAGCTGTATTAAACCAATCAACACTGTACCTTTGTGTATTTAATATCCCTTTAGGGACTGAAATCAGAACACCGGCCGAAAGTTCTCCGCAGCATACCGTTCCTTTTCAAATTTATCATGATCTACATTCTATATATGGGACTTTGGGTTTATTGAGTGGTCAGACAGAGCCTGAAGCCAGGCATTCCTATAATTTTTTTGCATTCTTTTCTTTTGCATTCTACAACTCTTCTCTAAATATTTTCCCAAAGGGTGGTTTCAGTACCGTTTGGATTACACACACAGCTACGATTATTTTTGTAAGATTACAAAAGTATACATCTTACAACATACACTCAAAAACATTTGGGTGCTTTGCTATTAAAAACACGGGAACTTGAGTACCCAAAAGACAGTGCGAAGCTATACTTGACGTCGAAGCATGGACGAAACTACTTGGGGGTGGGGGGTGCGAAGCCAAGATTTTGTCAACTGACAAAACCTCTCAAATTTCACAATTTTAAAATTACTTGACGGAACCAAACCAATAAAAAGGAGTAAAATACCACCATTTGCAGACCCCCCATTGTAAAAAGGATAATACTTTTCCCGAAGCGATTGTTTCATGGGCAAAGTTGATAGTTCACTCCCTCCAGAAATCAAACGAATAGTTACACCACTGCGTCAAAGAATGAAAAATTAAAAAAATCACCTTGCGTCGATCATTTTGGTGGGCGGACCGGGTTAAGAAAAAGCTTATAAAAAAAAATTCTGGATCAAAAAAATTGAAAAAATTGTGTTAAATCACAGTTACAAGATATATGATTTTTCAAACTGTCATTTTAGTGTAGTATTGTGCTATAGATCATGTGGTAAAAAATAAGGTTTTGAGTTAATTTGAAATATACTTTTACGTTAACACATAATTTGATGCCTATATATCGACTAAATTTTTCATGAACGTTATGAAAATTAAAGCTCTACATGCATGTGTGTTTTTCCACTACAGTACAGCAAAATTAACATGAACATCATATGCAAATAACCATATATATAAATAGTTGCCTTTAAGCTGCAAAAATAGCATCAAAGTTAGGTAAGCGAGGAGGTAAAAATGACCATAATTAAACACGTAAATTTAAGCCTACATGTAGGCTTAACTTTCAATGAACGTAGTGCTAATTATGTCACTACATGCATATGTGTTTTTACCCGTGAATCATACAATAATTCTAAGTTGAATAAACGTGTGAATTTTACCCTACATGTTGAGGGTTTAAAAGTCTACAATGTAGGGTTTCACTTAAGTTTAACGCTCTACTAAATATCACACTAAAATGTAGGGTATTATTAGGCCGACAGTGTAGGGCAGATTAAATGTGAACGTCGGGAAAACATACACCTTCAGGGACAGAATTTTAAATCCTACAAGGAAGCGGTCAATTTATTATGACTTTGCATAAATTAACTTGGACATTTCAATTTATATTCACTGTACACTGCAGCAATTTATTGAGTAAAGGTATACTTTAGGTGAAAACCATATTTACGTATACTGTTGTTGGAAAAGTAAGTCTCCGATGCACGGGTTATTATAAAGATTTTTTTTACAGTGTAGACTTGAAGAGATTCAAGCTACGCATAAACCAAGAGACAAATATACAAGGGGGATCCAAAATATGACTGACTTTATGTGTAAATGTTTAGCATTGGCACAGTACTTTCAATTTGTTATAAGTTTAATTATTGTTTTTCCGTTTGTTTTGGTTTTGCCGGCTTTTAAACAGAGAAGTCTTTATTTAGGGTAAGTATACTTTCATTATTTCATTTCTGTTTTAGAATTTTGATTTTTTTTCTTTGGCCACATTTAAATCATTTACAAATATGAATTCATTCTTAAAACAAGGTTTTCAAGCATAAGCCCGCGTTGAGGATATAGTTTTTGATTGATAGAAATTGTCGCAAACTTTTTCCCCAACCGGGGATCGAACCCAGAACCTCCGGCTATATGTACCGATGCTCTACCAACTGAGCTATCTGGTTCTGGGTTTAACCCATTTCGGAGGAGATTGTTTTGACAATGCTATCAATCAAATCTTGATATTGTTTTTAATATTATTTATTATCAATGTTAGATTCAAATGCATGATAATTTTTCATCGAATAAAAATATAAGCCGTTATTTAAAATCGTTATCAAAATGTAAAACAGTTAAAAAAAATTGTGTGTTTATTACTATCACAAGAAGGAAGGCTAGTGAAATATAAAATCAGTACAATACACCTTTGGGGTGATCTGCTCTCGGTCAAACTGCTGCAATTAACATGTAATGTACTGACTTAATTTTAATAAAATAATAATAATATAAAATTCACAACAGCAGTAAACAAACTTACGAACATTTTCAAAAAAGTTGTTGCTTTGACTGTATCTTTGCACACTGTCCTGTATTGCATTAAGCATTTCATAACATTGTTTTTACTTGTCCTGCAGTGATTGCTCGAGCGTTAAGCGCGCGACTCTGATTCGGGAGGTCCCGGGTTAAAATCCCGTCGAGACCGGCAATCCTGACTGAAGTTTTTTTCCGAGGTTTTCCTCAGTCGTAAATGCGAATGCAAGGGATTGAGTCCTCTTAAACAGCCCTCGGACATCCCTTTACAATTGTCCTATCCGTAACATACATAGTTAGACAGGGGCATGAATTGCACCCTGGGCAGGCTTCCCACGTATACCGACTATATGAACTCTCAAGAAGAGGAAATGTTTTAAATTAACTGTTAATAAACGATTAAAAATTAAAGTGAAGTAACATTACAAGTAATAGTTTCCATCTTTAAATAATGAAAATTGTCCTTCGAAAAATCAATGTTTATATCTGAATATGATTGACGTTAAAAAATTAATATTATCGTGGGATTCGAAAATTGTAAAGAAAACTAATCACAATACAAATTGGTTAGAATTGCAAATATTAAGTGTTATTAATTCATCATTAATATTTTGATTAGAAGGTTTTCAAGCAATGCCCGCTTTCAGGACATAGTTATTGATTGATAGCAATTCTCGTAAATATCTTACCCCGACTGGGGATCGAATCCAAAACCTTTAAAACAGATGCTCTATCAAGTGACCTATTCAGATTGTTGAATTCCATGATGTAAAGCGTGTAAATATTGTATTAATATTTTATAATACTTATTTTGTATGTACTTTATTTTTCAGAGCTTGGTATCCGTACGATGTAACTACAACACCCAACTATGAGATCACATTTGTTTTAATAAATATCTTCGGTGTCTGTGTTATCAACTTGATGGAGGCGTGTACGATATTCGTCGTCTGTCTCTTCATGCACATAATAGCACAGTTTAAAATACTCAGATTCAACATGGAGAACATTCGGAAACATTCGATTGAAAACGTTGTAGAGAGAAGGTGCGAAAAATGGGTTAGGTCTTTAGATTTGGCGCCAAATTCAAAATCAGCTTTTATGATATCTAGAGTCTATTCACCGCACTCACACATTTATAAAGGTGAACCTCGAAGAAATATTGTTACTGAAAGATCTATTTTACCAAAGGGGACGAAATTCAAACGTGTCTCATTTAGGCCTGATCGTCACAAAATCAATTTGGTTATATCGAAAAGTAGTCAAAATCGTTATAATTTCAAGGCCACCGTTAAACCGAAGCAGAGATTGGAAGGAAAGGGAGAGAACCAAATCATGTTTTCTCAAGGAAATAAAGAAGAAAACGCGATGGAAAATGAAATTCTTATGGAGATGGAACGGCGTTTAGTTGAATGTGTGAAGCATCACCAGGCCCTTCTCAGGTCAGTAACATTTCCAGTACTATCTACTAGAACTAGATACTTACTACTTACTTTTTTAGCCTATGTTTAGACAAGTGAAAAATGATGAATTACAAAAATAAAAATACTATGTTGATGACACTTATTTCATTGCAGATTTACGAACAAATGGGTCTCCTTTCTAGACCCAATAATAAGTATCAGTACAATCTGCTTTTGTGGGCTGACATGCTGTTGTGCGATGTTTTTGAGACTGGTAAAATATAATTCCTAATATTAACCTTAATTATAATGATAAACTTGTATAAAATAATACGGTAAAATTATTGAAATCATGTAAATAGGGAACTGTCCTTGGTTTCAAATATATCTTACACGTATGAAGTAATTTGTTATATTCAATTTAATAAACATCGCAATTGAAATAAACTATAAAAAATAAAATCTGTGGATTCTATGCATGTTCAAAGTTCCTGGGTTTTGACTTCCCACACAAAGACTTTAGTACGCGCTCATTTGGTTGTGACGTCATCGTGAGGTGAGGAAGGGAAGCTGTCAGTGGCAGAACTGTCAGCTCGCCGCCTCGGCGAACCTCACGATGACGTCACGCCCACCTGCCATGGCGCATGGGCGTTTTCCGGCGCGAAGCCCGGTTCAAATTTTTCCTCGCTCACAGTTAGCGCTAATAAAAGCCGGACGCATAAAAAACTTTACTGGTCGGTATTTGAGGTTATTAGTAGGTATATATTTAAATTTGGTAATGAAGGACAGTTCCCTATTGTATAGATATAACGAAAAAAAGACAAAGTTTGAGGCGGAATCAATTAATTCAAATACTGTTATAATTTTGCCAGGTAAAAAAGGATTTTTGATAGGAATTATGCGGGTGTTGTCATTGGCTTTACCGTAAGAAAAGTCAAGGTCTCACTGCAATATTGTCATAAAATGGATTTGCCGTAACAAAGACCTCGGATGGAACAGAAACGTATATAATAACTTTATTTAGATATAATTAAATAGTATGGTGAAATAACATAATAATTTTATAAACAGGAATTCCTGAAACAAAAAAAGGAAAAATGTTCGTAACTTTTTACCTGAGTTACTGTAGGGTTGACACACATGATGTCTTAGTTCTAGATTAAGATAGATAATTTGGGGGGGGGGGGGGGGGGGGGGATTAAAAAAACACAGAGAACAGAAACGTTCTTGTATTTCCAAAAACCATAGAAACAAAAATACTGTCGAATTAACTTCATTTTATTTATGAAAAATGTATAGTAATTCAAGGTGTAAAACTATCATCTATGTGTGTACTATGTATAAATCAATACTAACAAACTTCAATTTTATTATAAAACCTCTACCATAACCTCACCGTAAATCAGAAACGAACGAAAATTAAAGGGGATGATTACGAATGTCAATTGTAATTATTCCACTCTATACGCACGTTACATACGTGACTTGGAGAGGCAGATGTTTCTATTCAAACCATTGGCAAAAAGATAACGGAGTCTTAAATAAAAATCTTTCTCGCTTAGTAAAACAAAGATATTCGTTGAAAGTTTTATTAAGCAAGAATTTAATATTTTAGAAACATTGTTCTGTGATTTGTTTTAGGCTGACCTAAACTTTCGCACAGCTGTGTTTGTGTTGATTCTATCTGGGACAGTCGCTGCCTTCTTCACATTATGCTCGTGCGCAGTAAGAGTCATCGACGAGGTATCGTGAAAATAACCTGCCTTATTGCTATTCTATCATTAATTTTCACGTAAGGTTCAGAATTTGATTATAAAGTCAAATTTGCTTTTTTTCTCATATATTTATATTTTTAGAGACAAAGTTTGGTTTGTGCATCCCCTTGTTGATCTATGTAAACTTCAAATTTTTTAATATCTTAAATTGTTAAATATATTTTGTTATAAGACATTATAAGACAGGAAACCTAACCTATTTGGCCCATCTCCTATCTCATTCTTAGCATTAAATATCTTGGAGAAATTATCGTTTTAAGGGTCAAAATATAATTTATAACTTATTTCGCGCCGTGGGTAAAGTACCAAGTGTGAAATTAAAATATCTTTATTCAGCATGACAACTTTGTATAATCTTATTGCATTAGTTTAGTTTACATGTGGAGTACTTATAAAAAACAGGGGTACACCCCTAACAACAACATTACTGACCCCTATTGAACTTCCAGTGGCCTAAATGTTTCCTCTACTGTACGTTCTTCTAGTTAAGATGAAACCACATCACACAACTGTATAAAATATGTATATGTTTATAGAATTTAAATACTATTTGCTATTTAGTTTAATATTCTATTATTAAAGTTATGTTAATCGTGAAACATTGTTGCGTACAGGGCGCCAAAGTAAAGGATGCGATGTACAACAGCGATTGGATCGGGGCTTCAGAGAAGTACAAGAAGTTTCTTCGCATCGTAATGTCCCGAACAAACCAGAATATTGTTATCAGCGGCCTAGGGTTCATGCCTACAAACTTGGAGACGTTTTTATACGTAAGTGTTGTTAAATTTTAAAATAAAAAAAAGTGAAAAACTATCTCTATACGTTTAGCTTAAGGCTATTCCAGAGCACTCTTATGGAAATTTTGAAAGTCAAAGTAAAATTGCTGAAAGTTGGTTGAATGAAAGAAAACTTATTTTTTTTAAATAAACATTAATTCGGAAAATTATTTTCCCTTATTCACCTAGCGGAGACAAAGTGTTCGAACAATAAAATAAATCATAGCTCAAAATTAAGCATTGCACCTAAAACTTACATATTATTATTGACAGAAATTTGCATATAATGACCGAAAATTAGCTAGTGTCTCGTCCAAAAAAAAATATTTTCTTTTTTATTCAAATTCCTCTTTCATTCAACCAACATTCAGCCATTTTCCTTTTACTTTCAAAATATCAATAAGAGTGCTCTCGAATAGCATTAAGAATTATTTTACCAAAAAAGTAATGAGTCCTATTTACCTGAAATATGTATGTTATTTTTAAGCCAAACTATGAGGTCAATAAATTAAGTTAAAATATAAAATTGTAATGTACATTATGTTTTTGTTTTCAGTGTTCAAAACAGGCGTATTCCTACTATTCAGTATTGATGAAATTGTCCCGCAAGCATAATCAGTGATGGTGATTACCACGATCAAATAATCTAGCACAGTCACAACAGTTACTATAATATGAACTAAGTACACAAGTTTTGTAACAGTTATCTTAAATTAAAGTCCTTGTATTTTACAGTGCATAACATTTGTTTGAATTTTGGCTTTGGATGTTAATTAAAATAATAAATAATTGTAAACGGGCTAATATTTATTTAAACAACACTCCGAAAAACTCCTTTGGGCATATCAGAGTTAGACAAATTGATTAATTGTCACTGTGCAAGTTTCCAACGATAAATAAATAAGTGTTATCTAATTGAATTAAAAAGCGTAATGTCAAAATTAATTCCTTGTATAGATTTATTTTATTTTATCTCGCAATCATATAACGTGGTTTCAATACTAAATTAACCTAGTACTAAAAATATGAAAAAGTTATTTAATTTTGTTTTCAAAAGCAACTTCTTT
>JAMZAV010004261.1:0-50531 GCA_024449915.1 Sweltsa coloradensis
CAAAAGGGGTTTTTTCGGGAAAAAGATTTTTGCTAAAATAAGTTTACCAAAATCGTCCGCAACCTTGAAATTTCATAACTTAAGTCATAAAGTTCTGCAGTCTTGGCTTAACTTAGTTTTAATCACGTAGTTTTTTAGTAACAATTCCCTGGCTGCAAAGTATAAAGAGAAGCAAAGAAAGAAACAAGCGGTTTTTAACAATGGTGGCCCAAAAAGGAAATAATCCATTGTTGAGAAATAGGGTCTTCCAACCGTGAGGAGCCACGACGAACATCTAGGAGGCAGTGCTTCCCACACTGTGAGAGTCAGCACAAAACGAAGAAGATAAACTAAGTGAGATGATGTAGAACTGTTAAGTAGAGTAGTGAACAACTTTCACAGTTGTCTCCCTGACGAGGCAAGTCAAATTTGACTTTCACATCAAAACCAACATAAAATACGAGCTGTTGTGTATACAAATCTAATAACTTAAGTTTTAACTCAAATGTTTTGAAATGATTTTTTTTTTTAATTGTGTAGAATTGGTTCAGTGCAAACGTCCTATACGACAATACTTTGTTTGGCGTATTTGTCAATGCCATCCAATATTTTAAAAAGTTTAGATTTTCGGACACAATCACGACACATAAGGATTGCAACTAACTGCTTTCCCAATACAAATAACACAATGGTTGTGCAGGCACTATCCTGTATTCTTCATAATGCCCCTTCTTGACTGACTATTACATGACCCACTATGCACTATACTATACTTTATTATACTTTAAATTAGGACTGCTATGAACATTACCTAATTAATTCTAGTTTCCTTTTTTGAAACGATCTCTCTCGTTCTAATATTTTATTTTAAGTGAGTAATGATTGTCAACCATCATATCGTAGTTCAAGCTATTTTACGTCAAAAATTATATTGTCAAGCGATATGAAATGAATTAATTAAGCAAGCATACATCGTGGGGCAGGTAAAAAAAGTGGTTTACAAACTAGGAATAATGCGATGTGATCTGGGTACCAGACTCGGCTAATGCTTTTTCGTAAACTTCTCTTATCAACAAAAACTTTTCACTCTGAGGCCAGCAAAACGAGTAGAACGTGTTTGTAAAAAAACGCAGTAAATCACTCTACAGCTCTTTATTAATATTTTAATTTTTCTGTGTATCCCGGGCAATGTCATTTTTGGGCCCAAAAATGCCAAGACTGAGTCTTTATAAAATTACTGTTTTCCCAGTCAGACGAGGGTATCGAAGTTCGAGAAAAAAAGCGCCTAGGTGGTTGTAAAGTTTCCCTGCGACGGTACTCCCTGAGCGGGTAGTGTTTTCCAATACCCTATTAACCCTGTAGGAATTGGTCGGAGTTAGACTGGGTTGAGGAGAGAGTGTTTGTCGTCAGAGGTTCAAGCGTACAACCAATGCTTTGCAAGTGTTTTATAGCGAGAATAATCTAGTAGCCACAGCTACAAGTCAGCATTCTACACACTGTGCTCCTGAGTTTACAAAACCCAAACCAACGGGCCGGACAGAATCAAATAGGTCTTGTGGGTGAAATTATTATTAGTAAAAAGTGTTGCAAGTAAAATAAAATAAATATAAGACTTACTCAAACGAGTACACGATGATACATATTATAACCATTGATATAGGAAATCGAAACCCCTAAATTGCAGCTATATGTGTAGAGGTCATCTCGATAAGCGAAGATAGTTCGACATATTGTTTGTAGGCCAAAAACATGGAAATACTAGTTTGAAAGTGTTCGGTTTACTTTTCAATTTCTTGAATGCATAAAAGATAATTAACAAAGTGTTATGACGCATAGGAACATGTTGCTAGAAGTTCGCTGCAAAATTCCATATCTTGCTTAGATAGTGGCGATATTATAAGCCCAAATTAAGATTTAACTATTTCAATGTTGATTCCATCCCTTTAAAACCATCTAGTGGAACAGAATTTTTGTTTTAATGGATGCGCAATAGGTTGTTGACATTCACTGTTTGTATTTCATTTAAGTAATTTAACACAGCCATAATTAGATATTATGTAGTTTATTATTACAACAAAACTAATTACCAATGCTCGTTCATCTCAACATAGCAACCATAAATATGACAGTAAATAGAATAGTATGTTTGAATTAGTGCACGTAACCCTAAACACGAGATTAAAATTAGTGAGTAAAAATTGGAGTATTGAGTACTACAGTGCAGGTTTAGAACGATCTCGTTCCATTGTTTCGGCAATTTCAATCTTAGTGCATTTGTTATTTGCTTCGTAATGTTTTTCCGGGAAAATAGCACATACATCGATTAGTTACGGCCTATCAATTTAGGAACCAAACGGATTCTGTCGCCCTAATTCCCTTAGAGTGGGGAAATGAAACAGAATTAAACTAAATAAACAAGAAAAAAAGGGAAAAAGAAGAAAAAAAACAACAGTTACATATAATTTTATTTTTTAATTTTTCATTAATATTTTCAAAGAGAAACAAGAATATTCGTGAAATTAGGTAATTAAGGATTGGGATGTTCTGGATATTGAGATGACCCCATCCATCACAATAAAGAATTAATAATAGTGAGCTGATACAATAAAATCCAGAGAACTAAGAGATAATGAATATAGAAACAAAAATGATCTTTCCGTGCAACAAGTCAGACTGAGGCAGGGATATTATGCGGATACAAGTCAACCAGAAGCAAAGAGGCTATTATAGACTTGTTTGCTTCAACGGAAAGAAAACGACGACAAGTTCACAGAAATGTTGCCATTTATACTGACTACAAATTTCCTGGTCAGAACCAAATGAACCGTATTTTATGGTTGAAAAAGACGTCTAGACAGGATTGTTGCGTAGCCCGGCGTTCATTGAGCTAGAGGAACTAGTGAAGGGGAGGTGGTGGGTTGTACTGGCGACACTCTAGGAAACACAGTCCGACACACGCCGACACTCTAAGAAACACAGTCAGACACACGCTTGGCGACACCTTCAGGCGTAGACGTGCAAGAACAAACCTTGGTCGTTCACATAGTGTATCAGTCATAAGAAATTAGAGCAGGGAGATCTTTCCAGTCTTGTAGAATGGAATGTCCAGGAGATACTTTACAAGAACAACACCTCCATTAACTCTGGACAGCCAATCAACAACAGAGAGAAAGCTCCACATGTGTGACGTAGGCAGTGGAAGATTAACAAATTGTGTTTGAATCAAAAAGGGAAAAAAATCAAAATAGATCTTCTAAGTAGAAAACTGCGATTGATTTGGATATTTTCCCGAATAGTATTGTCAAAAATGTGTTTCGGAACGGTGAAAATAAAGTCTAAACTAGAAAATATCCAACAAAGAACTGTCAATGACATCACCAACAAAGTTGTATGACCTCACGAAACGCGCAGATCCAACCAGATGATATAAACAAGGTCTGAACTTTCTGATGGACCCGGCACCTCCACCAACAATGCTATTCTTATGGAGTTAAAATATTTCTCGCTCTACCCGGCACCTCCACCAACAATGCTATTCTTATGGAGTTAAAACTTATTTTTTTTTTTGGTTATATATTTTATTTATTTATTTATCGTCTATCCTATTCAGTTGAAAAACTTATTAACAAAGGAGGACAACTAAATATACCTAATTACATAGATGCAGACATAACAATGAACTACAGCTAAGTTAATACTTGAAATAGTAATATTACAACAAATTTGCATTAAAATATAACAATTTTGGTAAAAAATTAAAAAAGGATAAAAAATGCAATTAAATAATAAATTAAATAAATAATAAAATTTAAAAAAAGGGACGGGAAAAAAAGAAAAGAAAGGGAAAAAATCATCAAAAAAGAAAAACGAAAAGAAAAAAAAATGATTTATTAGACAATCCTTCAAACGAATTATAAGGTTTGCCAAAAATCAGGAACAGCAAATCAGGGAGTAATCAAACTTTCGCGGAAGAAACCACCGAACGCGAATCTTAATTCTTGTGTTCAAATCTTGCTAACAAAACACAATTTAACAATTTAGTACAAAAGATCTTGACTCTAATATATCAGACATTTAATTGGATGAGCGTAGCGAGCGAAGCGAAGATTCCATTCTACTACACTGGAGAAAAAAATCCGGGATGTTTTTTTCTTTATTCCTTTAATTCTTTCTTTCTTTCTTTCGTATTTTTGTCTGTTTGTTAACACGATTCCGGCTAAACCAACACTCCAATTGCGATGAATTTTCTGAAGACCGTTGATATCTCTGAACTTAGAACTGCCACGTTTTTGAGCGCAATCGAAAAATTATTTCTTATGAAAATCGTAATTTTACGATTTTTTTCGATTTTTTAAAATTTCTTCGACTTATAACACCTACATGCTTTATCCGATTGTAATGATTTTGTCACAGAACCTTAATTTTATGAATTTATATATTCGTGTGAAATTTGAGCGCAATCAAAAAATTATTTCTCATAAAAATTGCAATTTTACGATATATTTTTATTTTTAAAATTTCTTCGACTTATAACACTTACATGCTTTATCCGATTGCAATATTTTTTTCACAGAACCTTAGTTTTATGAATTAATATATTCGTGTGAAATTTGAGCGTAATCGAATAATTATTTCTTATGAAAATCGCAATTTTACGCTTTTTTCGTTTTATACGATTACGCTCATCCAACAACGTGCCTGAAAAGCGTTTGCGAAGCTTCCCAGTATTTGAAATTGTTCGAATCAAAAACTGATCACAGCAATGAATGATACATGATACCTAACTCAAGTTGCGAGCTCCACCAGTGGGCGGCAACCAGACAATCTAGGCAGAAAATAGTATTGATTTCTCTACCCGGCACCTCCACCAACAATGCTATTCTTATGGAGTAAAAACTTCTCGCTCTACCCGGCACCTCCACCAAACATTTATTAAAATTTAGATTAAATTTAGATTTATAAATTAATATTTCAACTTGTACAGGCGGAGTCAGTGCGACTCTTATATACGAAGGATTCCCACGACTTAAGATCGTTTCAGCCGGTATTGACCGCTTGTTAATATGAGAGAAGCGAATAGGTCTACTGGGACCGAGGCCCCACTTCGTAACTACCCAGAGCAAGGGCTCACAAACTAGAGCAGACTCACAGAGACGAAGAGATTGATCTTAACAAAAGTAAGAATAACCCGGATGATAAGAACACTTCGTGACATTATATTACGTTGGGTTGATATTAAACCTTGACTTTTGGGATGATTTCAATTAGGTTTATAATGTAAAACTGTGGTTAAGGCAATATACCCGTTTATCAGGGTTGTACCGTAATCGTACACTCTCAATAAACTATCTTTGAATTAGACAAGGATTACAACAGAATCAGGTCGCACTTGATGGATATATCTGTTGTATGATTTAAGGAGGAATTGGCTCTCAAATATCTGCTTTGATAACTATATCAAATAAACTAGTTGAAGAGGTAAATGTTAAATGTATTCGTTAATTGGACTAAGCACAGCACTTATTTCGTTGTTAATCATAAAATATAGCATAGCATAGCAACTAACAATTCAAATTCTTAAAATAAACTATAAAATAACTAATAAAATAAAAAATAAACGTAATAAAATTAACTTGAGAAACGTTAACCACTTTTTCCACAATACGAAAATAAATGCATTAATGAAATAAGTGTTTTTTTGGGACATTTAGAACAGTGTAATGTCCAAAATACCTGCTCTCCTAGTTTCTTTTGTATCATAAAAATATATACATAAGGATTGCCATTTTTACCAATTGAAACAAAGAATGTACAATGCTTAACTCAGTACAAAACTATTCCATATTAGGGTTAGTCACATGGATCTCCCCGTTAGTTCTCGTCCCTATGTCAGCGTTCCCCTAGTGCACCACACTTCAATACCCTAATAACGCCAGCATAAGGTACTGACTTCTAAATCACATCTAATCTCGCGCGGTACGTGATCGGACCGCGCTAAAGTAATTAGAAGCCACGCGACAAAAACGACTGATTTACTTTATTGCTTTTAATAACGTTTCCATTCGAGCGAGTTGGCAACAATGTGCGGTGTTGCCAGTGAGGGTACCAGTGTTGCTGCATCGCGATAACCTCGGGATGACGTGGACCGACCAGAACATGAGCGTTTCTTTTTGAACGGTTGAGAATATAACAAATAGGTGGTTTCAAGAAATTGATGTTAAGGCTATTCCAGAGCACTCCAACCGATATTTTGGAAGTCAACGGAAAATGGCTAAAAGTTGGTTGGATGAAAGATGAACTTGAATAAAAAAGGGGAAAAAATAACTTTTTTTGGCCGGGACAAAAGCTCTATTTTGGCCATTATATGCAAATTTTGGGTAATTACGGAAAATAATGTTTTGGATGCAATATTTAATTTTTAGCTATGATTTTTTTTTATTGCTTCTACACACCTTTGTCTCTGGACTGAGTATAAGGGAAAAGAATTTTCTGAAATAATGTTCGATGTACGATTTTTTTTGTCACATGGTACAAAAAAGAGTTTTGAACCGGAACACGAAAAAAATCGCACATCAAAAGTTATTTCATAAAATTAGTTTACCTTGTACTCAGTCCAGAGACAAAGGTGTGTTGAAGCAATACAAAAAAAATCATAGCTAAAAATTAAATATTGCATCTAAAACATTCATTTCCGTAATGACCCAAAATTTGCATATAATTGCCAAAATAGAGCTTTTGTCCACGTCCAAAAAAAAAGTTATTTTTTTCCTTTTTTATTCAAGTTACATCTTCCATTAAACCAACTTTTAGCCAGTTTCCGTTAACTTTCAAAATATCGGTAAGAGTGCTCTGGAATAGCCTTAAAGAAATTGTATCCACACAGTAGGCTTTAGTAGTTTAGTAGACTTAAGTATTTAGAAAAACGACTCAAAAGTCTGCTTGATAGAATAAACCACACTTGTGAATAAAAGAGCCGCAAGAGGTCAAGACTAGCTAAACAACCCGAGGTGAGATGTTTACCCTGGCTTAATCCAGAGAGGAGAAGCAAATTGTTCAAGTCGGCGCAATAACGAACCGGCCGCGGCTCTGTAGAGAAGCAACTGCGTTACCGGGATTTACGACGGCCTCGGACTAGCCGCGTCCGAGCGTGAAGTCTGCCACTCGTGGCGCGCGTACCACGGTCGTGGTGGTTGAGAACTACACCAGAGCACAGTGTGACAATCTCTCACAGTAGCGAAACTTCAATGCACTACCTGCAGGGTGATTTGCTGTCGTTGTCGGCTGCGCGACACTAGCGCGACCTAGCGAAAGTGAGAGTCAACTAAAAGCCTCCGACGTCTTAAAGTCAGTGATTTACATACAATTGTACGACGAGCTCCGTAGGAATAATAATAAAGTTCATTACAATTTCACACATAACGTTTTTCAAACTATAATATTAGCACGGCCCAACAGTCGTCGTTAGTTGCGTCTCACTTTCGCTAGGGGCGCGCGTGACGGTTTCACAGCGTGTTTTGCTGGCGAGTTTCGGTAGTCGATACTGTATATTATTGGTATACTGTGACCAGAGAGAGGAAGTGAGGGGGGCAATATAATCATTGTTTGTTGTGTTTGTTGTGTTCACCATACTTGGAATGGCAATGCTCAACATTGCGAGCGTTCTGTATCAATTTCACCAAATTATATCAAAGTAGTACAATAGTACCTTTAAAATGCCCCACAAAAGTATTGAAATAGTAATTTCCAGGAAAAATAAAGGATACATGTTTGGCATCAGACATACCTGCTTAAAACTATTTTTGAGGCATGAATTTACAATCTAAAAAAAAAGATGTAAGGAAAATCCAAACACTTCAATAAAACAAGAATCGCAATTGACAACCAATAATTGCTAGTGAAACACGTAGTAACATTCAAATGTTCTGACTACATTACTTTAATAAGATTCAAAATAATTAGACAATGAATTACAATTGAGAAGTTGATAACCGAAAGCATGATCACAAATAAACGAGGTAAAACATTATAACAATACCTAACGATGAATAGATGTATGTGTTTGAAAATAATTAAAATGAACACTGGTAAGATAATCTAGAACTGTCATCACACAATGGTGTGAATACCAAAGATTGATGCACAACCCTAAACAAGTAAGATGCCGCCCACCGATTTTCCTTGATGACTCCAAACCACGTGGTACAGAGAACGCAGATTCATTTTCCATACAAGGCTTTGTATAACTAGCTGGCTGCACACTAAATTTAAACACAAAAATCCACTCTGACGAATAAAATTTTATTCCGGCAAGAATTTAAATAATGCAAGTATGCATATTTAACACACAATAACACTCGAATAGGGATATTAGGAAATTACCATCAAATAGAAAATGTTATATAAAACGAATCACTAACCAATAATTGCTTTCAACGTGACTTTCTATTTTTCGGGCAACAAATAAATAGGAAACTTTTTCTATGCATAACTCATTAAACGCACCTACCTAACGAGGTGCATTAATCTACATGTTATCGAGTATCGATTAAAAAGACGAACGTGTACATAGTATAATGTGCATAGATATCAGACTGGCTGGGGGAACAAAATATGGTAATACTTTTTGTGATCTTGACAATGTTATATTTGTACAAACATTATCTCGTAGAACAACGGGATTCATGTACTTTAACAGATTATAAATGTTAAACTGAAACTTTGACCAGATTGATTTTAAACCTTTAATGCTCATTAGAGGTTGATTCATTAGTTATAATTAAAAGGGCTGGGCATTAATCGATATTTCGGTACATAATCGACTTGTGGGAATATTGTCGAAATCTACATTTTGAATTTACAAAGTATTAGGCAACCAATAATTTCTAGTGAAACAAGTAGTAAATTTCAAATGTTCTAGGTACATTACTTTAGTAAGATTCAAAAAGTTAATTTTGTTTTAAATAATCAAAAACTAGAACGACGATATGTATTTTGATGAGTGTAAAAGCGTAAGCTCTTAATGCTGTAAGCACATAGGAAAGTAACTCAGTTTGGTGGAGGTGCCGGGTAGCCTATAGCGAGTTCGTCCTGACTTTTACAAACGTTGGGCTATTCAACGCGACATATTTGGCGATACCTTTTCAACTTTTTTCAACCATACATTATTAATAGTAGACCTATAACCTTTATAGGGAACTTTTTATTACTCATTGTCAAAATTTTGGAATTGTTTTTACACATTTAGTAAAATCTAGAAATATAATATAGACACCGATATCGATAATTCCGTGTGATATTGATCATTTGGAGAATATGTCATACCCCAGCTCTATTTTAAAATAACACTTAGAAGTGTGTTTATTATAGTAAAATTAAATTTTGTTTATTTCCGCATTAGAGAGCATCCAAAGGTATTCAAAGTTGAATATCATAAACGGCAAAGATCTAGCTTTTCAATCCAACGAAATAAGCCACCACCTACAACAGTTTGGCGTCGAGCACTATTCTGTGCTCGATTCTATCGAGGAAAATACCGTTAAATTATATTTTACAATATCTTTGTACCGTTGTGAATGTTGAATGAGATGATAAAACATGTTCTGTGTCGTCTTTGAACTCCGACTCCTAAGTGAGACAAGCTCATCTCTTTACAAAACACAAAGTCTATGCAAAGAAGAAGATCATTTCTCTTCAAAGAACTGCCAGTCTCTTTCGATTGGCAATTACTTCTCGAACGTAAATAATTGAATTCTATAAAACATTGGCAAGACCCCGTAGCTGATTAGAACGATTCGGCGACCCTGGAAACAACTCGAATCTTCTCCTACACAAGTATCTCGTTTCAGCACAATAGCTGCGATCTGACGCGCTTCGCTTGGCAATCCAGGGCTCGGCTCACACCGAGTCAAGAATGTTAGTATTTCAACTATTGCGTTCATTTCGGGCAGGTTTCGGAAAGAATGGTCGCAGAGAATCTATCTTATCGTGCGGCAATTATTGGAAGCGAGGGCCATTTTGTTTTCATCGCCATTTTGTCAAAACATTACCATCAACAGTCCTCGTCTAATTAAAGTAGAATTCATTCATAATTAGAGCGATGGAGGCCATTTTGTTTAAGAAGCCATCTTGTTAATGGAAACTAAGAGCAATGGAGGCCATTTTGTTTTCGTCGCCATCTTGTTAATGGAAACTAAGAGAAACGGAGGCCATTTTCTTTCGTCGTTATTTTGTTAGATAATTACCTTTCACAGTCCTACTTCAATGACGGTACAATATGGAAACTAAGAGCGATGGAGGCCATTTTGTTTTCGTCGACATTTTTTAATATAAACAGTTCACAGTACTAGTTTAATTACGGTTAAACGTAAACGAGCGAGAATATCGACTAGGTGGCTATGTCAGCGAACAGGGCTCATCACTAGCACGCGACTACTCCATAGACTCACGCGTATCTCTATTCAATCAATGAAACTGTTTCAAAATAAAAAATCTCTATTCAATCAATGAAACTGTTTCATCTTCAATCGAGACATATTAAATACACAGAAACAAGTTCTCTTGTATGATAAGGTTCTAGTCGACCTACATTCCCTACAACAATATTCTGCTAGTGCATTAGTGCTATCGTGTAGACGTGTTCTAAAAGAGGCTCGCAATGTGGATGTGACTCTAACCGTCGAGTAAGCGCGAGTCGTCAGTTTCAGCAGCGCAGCGAGGCTAAACCGCGCGGGCTGAAGACGACAGTTGTGTATTCCTCGTCAGAGCTTCGCGGTCTGTGTAGTGTGGAACTGTTGCAGAATAGTCTGTTCGGGTACGCACACGCACACGCACACGCACACGCACACGCACACGCACACGCGTGGTATGACATGCCTGTGATGATTTAGTAGATGTTTGTTGTTTTTCTAAATAGATATCAAGATTATGAAAAAAAATGACCCGGCACCTCCACCAAAACCGAAACTTGATTGTTAAACCTTGACTAAAATAATTGCGTTCAGATCAGTAGTGTAACTAAACGCACACGAACACGCAAAACGATGTAGCAAGTGAGACTGACGCTTTAACAGTGTTTTTGGCAGGATATGACATAAAGACCATCCAAGACTCGTTAACCGAGAAGTAGATAATACACAATAACACAACAATCAATACCCACAGTTATAAAAAAGAATAATATGTAAAATTATGTTGGCACACTTAATCTATTTTTATCTTTAAAGTATTTATTATATAATTTTACAATTACAAAAATAACAAAAACTAATATTCAATTGCCTGACATGTTAACTAAAATAACAAAACAGCTGCCAGAAAATAAATATTCCGGAAATTCTTATTTTTTGATCTCGAAACGTTTTTGGTTTTAGATTTCAATTTAGGTGGTTGACCAAAATCCACAGCCTACAAATTCGTTTGATATATGTTACGACATTAACAAAATTACGTAATCCATTTAACAACAGAGAAAATCTGAAGAAAAACGCCACGCGCCCGTGAAAACTCTTAAGGAAAATGTCAATTAATTCGAAGGTACCGTGTTTCTATTAGCGACTTTACCTCCCTCTATCGAGCGGTATTGTCAAGATTGTCCACGCTTACTGAAAACTTCTTATTAAAACATACTGGCCTAGTTATTCCCCTCTTATCAGAGGAAACATTAGCAGGGGTGTCGTGCACGGGGCGGGAGGGGGAGGGGGGGGGGAGTGTTCAAAGACTTAGAATCGCCCACTAGATTCGCATCAAACAGACTTGATAAGAACTGTGCGACACGTTACGACTTTCCTTTCAATTAGGTTCTGTGTTGCGCTCTTATCATGTGAAACTGTTGAGGATTTATTACTTAAGACTGTGACTTAACGACCTTATAATGAGTTGAGAAAGTTGTCCTAGGGAAGCTCACGCGTAGCGCACGAGACTCTGCTGCTGGAGTCTCGGGTTTGATACCCACCAAGGGTGATACTGACGAGGTTTTATTTCTCAGTTCTGTTTCGGTGGCTAGTGAGAATGCAAGGGAATGAGTCCTCTAGACAGCCTATCTATCACTTATTAAATTTTAAATTTAGTTCACATCAAACATATCATTCATCTACATAATTTTTTTTCTGTGTCATCGCTTTCATTTTTATTTTCTGTTCTTTTATAAACTATGAAAACAATACAACCATCAAAACACACCTAGAAATCATTTAATTAACTTGTAATATCATACCTTACCCCAAGAATAACCTATAATTTGTCATTTGAATAGTGCAACGTAGGGTTAAATGTGTAAAACCTACTGCGAGCATTCCGATGATTTTCCCCCACACTTGGGCTTGTCGCAATGAAGAGTGCCTTAGAGGGTAAATAAACGTAAAGATAAATAATGTGTGTTGTGTGTAGGCAATAGCTGTAAACATTGCACACGTGTGGGGGCTAGGAGCTAGGGGGGGGGGCTCATTCCCCTAGCCCCTAAATACACTGACCCCACAACAACAGACCGCCGACTATAAAGCTAATTCTGGTCGAGTATATTACAACAGTCAGACATTCCTTCCAGAATATCCTCGCTGTTATTAAAGTTAAATTAGGTATAAGTTTCCACCCCTGCAGTATGCATATCTACTCTACACATGATTACACTATAGAAATGTTGGCTTTGTGTTTTCAAATAACAACCCTAAAAAGGGTAAAACAGTAAATTAAAAAAATACTTTTAATACTAATTTGCAATAGCAGAAATGAAATGGCACGATACGCCTTATCATCAACATCTTGTCATCATCAACATCCATATTCGATTATAACATTTTCGGATTTCATTTTAAGTTCATACCACAGACTATGTCCTACTACTCGTCACCAATATACGTTACACATTGCAAGCTTTATTTCTAAGAATGCAACTGAAGATTATTTTATTTAATAACCTCATAATAACCGTTCTTTATCATGTATGCCTATGCCAAGTAGTATATATGTCCTGGAAACGATACCGAAAATAATGAAGACTATACAATACAAAGGAGGTGAAGGAATACTAGGAACGACACGGTATTCGAGCCCGGGCCCTGCGCCACGGTATTCGAGCCCCGGTCCTGCGCCACGGTATTCGAGCTCGAGTCCTGCGCACGGTATTCGAGCCCGGGCCTACGCCACGGTATTCGAGCCCGGGCCCTGCGCCACGGTATTCGAGCCCGGGTCCTGCGCCACGATGCAGTAAGCAGCTAGACGTGGGGATATACGCACTGCAGCCAGCAGGATGATTTGTTAGCTGAGATACACAGAGCCCGCGGTGTAATCCAGGCTGCGTTGCGTGCGTGCTATCTTGATTCACCTAGGCCGCTGCTAAAGTATTCTTACCTAGCGCTAGACTTACCAAGTATTATATACGAACACAGAGATACGTAGTCAACTCGTAACCCAGATACCCGAGGCAGCAGGTTAGATGCAACGCTAGCGACAATCACAAGAGTTGGTTCCAGGGGTTTCTTCTTTACGATAAAACGAACTCAAGGGATTAATATTTAAAACACTTAAGTGGAAAGCAACCTTAGTTTTAAAATAAAAACAATAATCGAAAATTAATGAAAACTATTTCCGTCATCAGTTTTTTTTAACAAAAAATAATATTATCAAAACAAAGAGTTGTTTTCCACTAAAGTGTTTTAAATATTGTATCATGAACTGTTCTAGCGTTAAAACTAAAACAAGGGATTGAGTCGTCTAAACAGCTCCTGGACATTCCCTTTAAGACTATTGTAACAGCAAATATCTAGTTGCATAGGTCGACCGTCTTGCTAACGTTACACACATACGACGATAAACGTTTCAACTATTGTCACTTGAAGATGGATATGAAAATAACCCTGGCAGGTTTCCCAGGATTAACGTATACTTCTCAAGACACTAGACAGTGGTATACATTAAAAGTGTTTATTTCTATAGAAATATCGGTTTAAAAAAAATAGTTTTCGATAAAAACGGTTATTCATAATAGTTGAAGACATGGTAATGAAGCTACAGGCCTAATGTTACTATATCGGAGTGGGTTTTGTACCAATACCAAGATATTATAGTTCTGCTCTAAGAAATACAACTTAAAATCGCAATTGTGAAGTGAGAATGATACAAGACACATATTAAGAAAGTACCGTGTAATTGTGTGATATCAATTAACCTCGGTTTTAGTACACAGCCCCACAATGCAGGTGGTTTGTTTTACAAGGAGTTACAAAGTACAGAGTCCACGTGTACTGTATGATCTCTGTTGCACGACTGAAACACAAAACATCGCACAGATCGAGCCAGAATGAAGATATAGCATCGCTTTACGTGGGACCCGGCACCTCCACCAAACACAGGTAATATTTTTACAAAATCACTCGCTGAACTATAACCTTTCGAAATATCGAAACATTTTTAAGTAAGTTTCCCAGTTTAGAGTTCAATGAGTGATTTTGTAATAAAAGTTTCCGGGTTAATGAGTGGTTGACATATTTTTAAACATGTTAAGTTATAATATCAACGTGTACAGGCAGTCATAACTCTTTTCCCAAAACACAAGCAATGTATACCAAACTTTATTTCACAATTATTAATTTTGTAAAAACAAAACTAATGTTAGAAATGTTTTAAATACATAATTTGTTTCAGCATAATAATATCCTAAACAATCTTGTACACAATTCCACGACAATAATCCTCTACATTATTTATTTTTTCTTAAAATTCTGCACTGATTTGATTATATTTTATTGAACATAGACTTCTTACAATCCAAATGAACTTCCATCATAGGAAGGTCAACAATAATACATATCAGGTAATATTGTGTTGTTTATTAACAACAGGACGGGTGTCCAGTATTCGCTTCCAACATGTATGAAGCCTAGAGATCTATACGCGAGTATGATGCACGATCCCCTAGCCCACTAAGTCACGTGATTCAGTAACAACGACCGAACCAACGAGCATTTCACCAGCAAAAACACAACCAGTTCACTCTCTAAGTTATTGGTCCAATTGCGGAAATTTAATTCCCGTGTATTTGCGGTGATTTCGGTTCCCGTAACAGCGGCTTAAGTGGATTACCCTAGTACATCCTCCCTTATAAACCACGAGTTGTATTATTGTCGAAATAAAAACATCCGCACCTAGTCTCGTGGAGGGAGGCGAGACTGCGAGTTCCCCCCTCGGTGTAGGGATAAATCATAACCTGTCTGATCGTCCGCCTGGCGAGTGCACACGTCATCAGCGTTGCACGCGTCCGCGAGCGAGACTTAGTGGGACTATATCCCGCAGAGACCCTAGTCCTGCTTGATAAAGAAACAAAGTGTAGTAGTCAGATCGTGGAAGTTAATTAAGAATTGAGAAGTTTCTTGTGTGTATATGGCCTCGTGTAAAAAGCGAAGACACTGCAATGCGTTTTAATAAACTTCTTCTAGTCGAAGGGAAGAACGTTAAGTTCGAGGCGTTGCGAGTCTAGATGCCGAGACAGCAGAATAGCTTGATATAAAACCTAGCGAAGTTGGAAACTGCAAGTGTTAAACTTGCAATATACGCTACTTTTGACTCGTTCACTTTTCAACCCTGTGGAAGAAGCAGAAATATCCAACTATTGCAAACCATATTTTTACATTCTCAATATCAAATATCTAACTATTGAAAACTATATTTTTAAATTCTCAATATCAAATATTCAACTATTGCAAACCATATTTTTAAATTCTCAATATCAAATATTCAACTATTGCAAACTATATTTTTAAATTCTCAATATTAAATATCCAACTATTGCAAACTATATTTTTACATTCTCAATATCAAATATCCGACTATTGCAAACTATATTTTTACATTCTCAATATCAAATATCCGACTATTGCAAACTATATTTTTACATTCTCAATATCAAATATCCAAATAATGCAAACTGTATTTTTACAATCTCAATACCCTGCTTAGTTTAGGTGCCCGCTGGGCGCTCAGCCAAGCCACAGCACTCTAGTAAAGTAACTAAAGCACCTTCCTTATTACAACGTAAATAAAAGAATACAAAATATAAGTGCAGCGGGGAAAGTATGTGTAAGACAGATAAAAGTGAGGACACGCTGCGTAGATCTAGATGTAGAATATTAATGATATTGAGTTAAGATGATTAGAGTTGCGTCTCCAGCTCAGAGCGGGGCCGGCCGGCTATTGTCACCCCTTCTAGAACAACACGAGGGAAAACTTTTCAAGCAGATGATAAGCTAGCAAGGCCTAAATAAACAAGCTCTAGCGCATTAAGCCTACTTTGCCCTGGCGACAACACTCAGATATATGTTCGAGTTTTGACAGGGCGCGGAACAAAAAGAGCGTCGCGTTTCCACCGAATTTCCTTCATCCAGCTTTTCCTCGCGTTGGGAAGCAATCGGCTTTCAACTCCGACAGAACAAAGTTCTGGAGTCAATATCGACTGCTTTAATGTCCCCCCACCCAACAGACGTATATATTTTTGTGACGTACCGAATCTCTTCTCGGTCGAATTTTTTTTCTCTTTGTCCCCGTTCAAGAGTTGAAGTCTTCACTTGCATTCGTCGTCGTTGGACCTGCCAAAGTCGTCGCTCGATAATCATCGTCGCGCACCAGTCTGGTCTAGACTCTACTCGTCGAGGACAGATCTAATGAGGCCTCGTGCTCTACTCGGGTCAACCCATCCCCGTCTCAAGCGGTTGACCGAGAGCAAGAACCTGGTGACGTCACAGCGCGCACTGACGGGGAATCACTAGGCATCGGCGCAGACAAAACATGCACCGTGTCACTCCAGAGTACTCTAGTAAGACCAGGGATCATAACTGCAGCAATCGTACTTTCTACCGCTGTGCGAGATTGAACCGTCGACAACCGGAATAAAAACTCTATAGAAGAGTTCATAAGTCGCTTCCCTTGCTGGTAGTAGCAGCGGGTACTTAAAGTACTCGTCCGTTATTAACAGCACTGGCGACAAAATAAGTTATTTAGTAACGGCCACAGTCGTGAGTCTAAAAACACACGTATACACATAGACAAAGTTGCAGCCATTGCCAAGTTCTACCTTGTTACCGAGAAGAAAAACACATACTATGGTTTGTTTCCATGCCCAGTTAAAGTGGCAAGTAAATTTAACTGAGAAGTAACTTGTTATCAGTTGTCACTGTGGTAACCACCAATCAGAAGATTTAACATAAATATTTAGTAGAAGGCTAACTGACAGATACATTTTAAAAGGGCATTGCAACTCAGGACCTAAATGGGTTTAAGGGTAAGACAACCGTCAGGTTATTCTGCGCCATATGAAATAGTGGTTCATGTAGAACGTCCTACTAACGATTTGTTGTTATGTGAAGCAAGGGTACCGGAGTACCCGGAAGAGGGAGCGAAGCTACGAATCAACAGATCGTCGAATAAGAATACAAGAATATAAGAATACTTTACTGCCCAGCCTTGAAATCTCGTTGTTGGTGGAGGTTCGAGTATCTAGGGATGATGTTGCTCGCATGTTTAGCCTTGACAAATAGTGGGGGTGCAGAGCAGAGTAATTACCAAACTTTCTAGTGGCTACTTCGCTCAACGAGGGTCACCAAAAGATTCAGTGTATTTCTTGTTGAAGGGCAATGCCAACAAATAATACAAGTCAATCGGAGGTCATGTTCGGTTTTTATTGTGAGACATGACACGCGCACAGACGGACGGACAGGTAGAAAAGTAATGTATAGAGGGGAAGTTTCTCTTACCAATTATTTAATTTTTCTCGGATTAACAGAACGCATTTAATATAATTAGAGAAACAACCACGGCTGATTCTATGACTTTATTGCAAAGTTTCTGAGATGAGACAACAGTTCCTTAATAAATACACTTTTATAACTAGCTTAATACTAATGTAGTTGTACTTATTGTATTACCCGCTCCCCTCTCAGGTCGACCCTAGAATCTCGCGGGCCCCGCCTATACAAGTGCAATTAGCCCTGCGTCTTCCACTCGCTTTCACCCCCTGCTTTATTATTCTAATATTTCAATCGGCTGTCTCGGCTTCAACATCTCGCTCTGCGCTATTCATACCTTGTCACCGCCTGCTATATTGAATTCCGCCCGGACGAAAGTTTGCGCTGTGTTGCCTTTGAGCGGGCTGCATGGTTGGCATAATATCAAAAGTTAGTTTATCCTGTATAGACAACCCGAGCCGAGGAAACAAACTTTGATTAATTCTATCAAAGCAATCTGGTTTAGAATAGGGTTAAGTACCATTTCCAGCTCTGGCGGTCACGTGACTTGGCTGAGAAGTCGCTCGGGTGGAAGTTACCTCATACATTGTTGTTTACTTGTTGTTGTTGTTCACGGTATCTCTATCACGTGACAACAGTTATTGTCGGGGTAGAGGGAAGGGGGGTAGCGCTATCCACTTAGATTGTTGCGTATTATCTTTTTGATTGTGAGAAGTGTTTCCATACAATAGTTTTAAAAACAATGAATATATAAATACAAAATATAAACAAATAAATTCGTAGTTAGAGTCTACCCACTCAGTCACATAACTGATTTCCAGTGGAGGACATTACATTTAACCAAGCCAACCCTGTAGGCGGCACGTCATCGACGAGCGATTTAAGCAGCCAACACAAACACAATGTTTTCTACGTTGTGCTGTATACTTTCAATGTTCAAATCCACAAATTCACTACATTCCGTATCCAAGCACATTCAGTGTTATTCTATTCACATCTTGGTCGTTTTAAAACTACTTCCAGTTTCATGAAACTACCCCCAACTGAATGTAATGTACCAATTACCTCCGCGAAGTAGATACAACAATCTGTCTGGGGTATCGTTAACATTCTACGGTAACACCGCACCTTGAATAACTAACATTCCCGACATTTTACATAATATTCACGTATCATAATCTCAAGTATACGTATACCTAACGTGGTGAGTGGTGCAACAAAACGTACATTGGAAGATTGTTTGTTTATTTAGTTGGTTTCCACATTGAATAGAAAGAACATTTGTGATGAATCACACAACTTTGAATGACCTTTTGACACTGTCCGGCGGCCATGTTTCATGTGAACCACTAGAACAAAATTGGAGGTCTAATTGAAAATGTACTTTTATAAAAATTAAAGAATTATACACGGTGCATTATTAAATAAAAATACTAAATTATTGTTTACAAGATTAATTTAATGTAATCTGGACGATCAAATTCATTGAAAGTAATAAATAACAAACAAATGTCAAGTCATTATTCGTTTTCACAGTTGACAACAATGGTTTTATTTTATTGACCAATGAGCAATCTTCCCAATACCACTTTCATACAATCAGCTAAAATATTACTAAAGGCCTGTCGTCTGCACAGCACAGGCCCTAGCTTACGTCGTCTGCTTTAATCTTGTTTCTGACTAATTTCTTTACTCGGTTGCTCTTCTGAGTTCTGGGCTTGACTAATTATTAATTTATAATATTTTAATGTTATGAAGGCCTAGCCTATAAGTATTGATTAAATGAGTAGGTCTATCAATTGTCTTATGTTGAAGTAAAGTAGGTCTTTACTACTTTAAACCTAGTAGGGGCCGCGGGAAAAAAACAGTCTAGTAAGCCAACCAATTAGGTAGGGCCTCAGTACCTAAACAGTAAATTCATACAAGACAAAAGTTATATAGGCCTACCTAAGGCTTTTAGAAAAAAAAAATAATATTTCTTTTGGGGGGTAGGGCTATAAATACTAGCCTAGGCCTAGGCTACACTACCTGGGTTGGGCCGATGCTAGGCTACGCGTACCCTAGGCTAGGCCTAGTTTCCCCAAATTGAAACACATATCACAAGAATTTCCCTGTTATATCATGTAGGACTAGATCTAGCTAGCCTAGGCTGCATATTGAAGCTAGGTCGTGGCTTTTGCCCCCCCCCCACCCCCCCCCTCAACCCTAAAGAGAAATTGCATTGGGCCTGGCCCTAGGCTAGTCTAGAACGCCCTAGGGCCAAGTTCAATTTTTATGCATATAGAATTGTGTTGATTTAAAATAAAATAACAATAATATAAGACAAAGAATTTTTAATATCCAAAACAATTCAGTGACAAAACATAATAGACAGGGAATTCTGTCTGCAAAATTCCAGTCTATGCTGTTAATGAGTAGAAGCAATTAAAAATGCTTTTAAACTAATTCGACCATGCTGAATTCAAAAACAATGTTGGCAAAACCAAAAAATGTCTCCTTCACGTTCAAAACTCAAATTTTGGAAATTAAGAAATCCTTTTTTGTTTGTTTTACTATCTACAATTATTTTTTTTTTAAATGTTTTTATAAAATATCAAGTAAATAATAATGATATCTCTCATCTCTCATCTCATCAAGAATTAAGATCTAAACCAGCCACCTGACATACCCTGACAGTCTCACGCTAAGAGTATTAACACCTTGTCTTAGGTGTTGGTTCAAAATTTTAACTTTGTTTGAAATATAGAATTTTCGCATTTTTGTGCATTATACCTGCATGAAGTCTGTGTCATTTCTGTTTTATTATAGTTGAATGCGTGAAAACTAATTCATGTGAGATACCAAGAAGTGAGTTGTAGACAAACAAACCATTTTAACCCAACACATTACGTGCGCCGATCAATCTGAATCGTCCATTTCTGGATGCCTAGCCTCGACGAACTGTCGGAAAGTACTTTCCGATTCCGAAAAGTTCGTCGAGGCTAGGCCCCCTGGAAAGAGTTGCATCAATTTAGTTCACCACAGTATAAGAATTACATTTATTTAGTTATGTGACTACATTTTAAATAATATTGAAGAAAAGTATTGTATATTATAGTGTAATATATTAAAAACATCAATAAAACTCTTGGTGCGTTTCTGTTAATTTTCACGAACCATTTATAGTGGGTAGTATTGAATTATATTTAAATATTTTATTTTACATTTATTGTAGAATTTACTTTTTGTTATCCTATTTCGATCAGTGTCGGTTTGCATGTAATGCATGTAAATGTAATGTAAAAGATCCAAATTCTTATCATGCCTGCATTGATATTCGAACATCCTCGTTCTAGTTTCAAAACACTTGCATGCAGCAGTGCATGACATCCCTGTTTTTTTTTACACCCACACCTATAAGTTGAGCAACCATTTTGTAGCTACAAGAAATAACTTCAGCACATCCAACTGGAATAGCATCCGTGGTCATTAGAATAGGAGTGATATCGCACCCAGTAATGTTCTACACAAATTTGCGTGGGTTTATATTTTTGGTGTTCCTATTGGGGGTAAATTAGAAATATTATAGCACATACTTGTTAAAAATAACTTATACTGTAATAACAAAATAAACCCTCAGCAGTAAAAGTACTCGGGTTTTCTTGATAGTGTTCCATATCATAGTTTGGTAGTGACATCTCTTAATATGCCAATGGAGTGCAGTACTTGTTGGAGTAATACGATATATGCCAATTGTATTATAAACCCTTTATATATTCCATTATTTATGCGAGCAAACGCGACTACGTATTTCGCATAGTTGACTTTTTCTCTGTCTTTTTAAAGCATTTACAAATATCTCTTTTTCTTTGTCTGAAGGTGTCTGTAAATCTCCACTTTTTCGACGACAGAGATAAGACAAGGGCTCAAGACGTAACTGTCAGAAAACAACTATGCAATCATAACACAAGCTCAAACCAGCCTAAAAGAAAAAATTGACTATCTATAATGCTGTAAAATAATTAACAAATTATTTGTTTTAAATTGAACATCTACTGCATGATTAGGCCTAAATGAAAAGACTACTCATAAATCTCAAATTACATGCATTATCAATTATCATGAACACGCCCTGGAAAATGTTGAAAGAGGCTGACTTTATGGACTTGGTTTAGTGTTATCGATACGACGTTACGTGTAAGAAACTCTGGGGGCCTGGAAAGAACACCAATGTTTCTGTTCGATGTTGATTGTTACAATGCACCAACAGTGTTGGTTCCAGCGTTAAGCGCGCGACTCAAATTCGCGAGGTCCCGGTTTCAAATCCCGTCGAGACCGGCAATCCTGACTGATGGTTTTTTCCGAGGTTTTCCTCAGTCGTTAATGCGAATGCAAGGGATTGAGTCCTCTTAATCAGCCCTCGGACATCCCTTCACAATTGTCATATCCACAACATACCTTGTTAGACACCTGAAGAGGGGCATGAATTGCACCCTGGGCAGGCTTCCCACAATTTTCTTTTAATTTTGGAAAATAACCTTGAAGCGTAATATGCCACTCTTGTCTACTAGCGGCGTAGCTGAGCATTTCCTGTAACCAACACAACACACTACTCCGCGCACTGCTTATATTAGGCCTTACTTTGAAACAATGAGAGTTTGTTCCATGTTTTTAACACAGCACATGAGCGTAGGGCTTACAGTATTATGGAACTAAGATGTAAGTGATAACATACCTTCAAATCACGTAGACGTAGTGCAGGTATATCACATAACTATAGCTGGTTTTTTAACAAGATCTACTGTCAGCAATGAACCCTTCCATAAAAAAAAACACTGCTAATGGCAATGATTATTTACGTTTACAACTGAGTAGAGTGGACCGCGGAGGGAGGCTAGGCGACCAAGGCCGAGAGCCAATCAGCGTCGCGGGTTGATGCTGGCGGCACCCGCAGGGGATTAGCGCGACAGAAATCTAGTTGCGCATTGTCTCAGTAAACAATTAAAAACCGTCGATTGGTATGTTGAAACTGGGCCGATTTGGCAAGCGTGTTCTACATAGACAACGAAAGATTTTGGTAAAATATTACTATCCAAATCTTTCCAATCAGAAGATATATTGATGTACAAATTTAGGTACAAAATTACGCAACAAAAATTGAGATAAAAGTGGCACTAAAGCCCTAGAAACTACACGTAGGCCAAAAGTAGGTTACACTTATTAAACCTAGATATCGATTACGATTTGTGATTTTTTTTCAAAATTTTCGCATGTTTATTTTACGAGCAATTGAATATTTTAATAAGTGGTACCAGATTTGTGTTTTTGGTACCCTTTTGGTACTTCTACTCAAAGTAGACTTTGCCAACATTGATAGGTAGATGAAGAAGTATTGCCTTAAAATAAAAAACCATGTTGGCAGCTTCTACCCCAAAAATGTTGTACGATTGACTTCTAGAAGGCTTTTGGATATAATTGCCCTCTCTATAACACGCAATGACAGTATCCTAATGAAACATAACCTCCAACGTTTGGAATGGTCTGTTGACATACACCTAGTTCGTCACCTCGCCACACGCATGCAGCGCACGGAGTAGAACAATGATGCTAGCAATTTTATTTTTCCTGTGTTGGTTACGCCGATTTAAACAAATGCAACTTTGAAGGTCGTTCAATCTAGGCTGAATCCTACTCTACACATCAATTGTGTCTGGACAGTCACAAAACAACAATCAAAGTAGCTAAAAGTTCATGTCAACCTCAATTGAATAAAAACAGTGCTTAAGTAAATAGAGGTGTACCTCTCAATTAAAATGTATATTATTATCAATAGACCGATGTAACATGGTAATCTGTTATATAGTATTATAAAATATTTTTAGTAAATAATTTATTAATTTGGTGGAGGTGCCGGGTAAAAGTGGAATAAATGAAATGCAATTTTAACAGTAAAAGGTTTTATATCATCTAGGATCGTTTTTAAACAAAGCAATGTAATGTGTCATTCTTTTTATTTGAAATATACATAAAACTATGGTGAACGTTGTAATTTGGTCGTGCACAACACGACAGAAGTTAGCGCGAGTCCACAACAGAGCACAGAGCACCAGTCTAAATGGACAACTATCGGCTACTGGACTGTGAATACTTGCAGAGGGGACTGAGACAAAGCAACGCTAAGCGGATTAGAATGTCGCTGTGAGGCAGGTGGCGCTTGATGTAATCAACCAGGCTAGTTATAATATCGACTCCGTAGCTGGGACAACATCACACCTCGGTGCACGATACTAATATATACAGGCACGGATCATATTCCCTCAAGTTGTTCCAACAAATAAAAGATAAACCATTTTGCAAAAATACACCCTACACAACTATCTCTCTTTGATATTTATTACGTGTAATTTGCAGGAATAACATTATTAGGAACAATATATTATTTACTTACAACATTTTAAAGTTCATAAATTATTCACAAAATATAACCATTGGCACGACTAGAAGGCATCACAACTGTGTTCAGCCTGAAATAACGCAGAAATATTATTTTAGTGATACAAAATCGTAGAAAACAATAGTTATTCTACAAATACACTTTGACTAGTATAAATTAGGTTCTAGTCTAGAAATGAATGCTTTATACATTTGGTGTAATTTGCTTAGGGCCAGTATTAAAACGACCGGTTAATTGTTCATACAACGTCCAATATGGTGTGTTTTCACAAACACACTGCAATGTGCTTATCAGGTAGATAGTTTGTGTGAACGGTGTCGGTGGCATAGAACGTAAGAGTCCACCGCCCCCTCAACATGTAACCTCCGAGTCAGGCAAGCGAGTCAGGCAACTACCTCGTTGCTCGCTTCTCTACCCAGATCCAGCAAACAAACACACCATTCTCTTGTCCGCATTACTTCTATATTGTAACTTCATCTAGTAAGCAACGCTCCAGGGTAGTAGCCGATGTCGTAAACACCACTGCTTGAGTCCCGGCGATCACTGATAGGACGGTTCGAATATTCTAATGAACGCGCCCACCAAACTCATCACAGTCACCCAAACTAGGAGTAAACACCACTCAATGATTTGCAGCCGACAGCGAGAATAACCGTACAGTGAATTGATTAGCCTGATGACCGGGTGTATTGATCCTGATGTTCATTACCAGGATATCGGCCCCGCGACCAGGACACCAGGAAGCCGATACATAGAGTGAGTGAGGAGTAGAAGGAAAACAGTTATTCTTACAGTATAAGTCACTTGATAACCTGTCATTACGATATGACGTATTTATATATTTACTTTCTCATATGTTCTGATATAATTTAAATCATATTATTATGGTGTTGGCAGAAACGATAACATTGTAGTTTTGTTATTTTAAAATTATTTTCTATTGCTAAATTTTGTATACTTCAGTTTGAGAAAGTCAATTGAAAAAGTCGAAATATTACATTAGAAATTTAAATATTGTCGTATTTCAAGCAATAAATGCAGTTGTTTTATTTGCATTAAGGAAAGCGAGACAGTTAATTATGTTACAGTTTTGATTGTGTTTTCGTGTAAAAATCCCACAGAAAAGAAGTGCACACAATAATATGGACAGCCAAAAACGTTTTATCTCACGATTTGTGACTCAACAATAGTAATAAGTTACAACTAGACTTATAACCAATGAGTGACGTTGTATGTAATGCTTAAAGCAACTTAAAAAAATTATATTAGTGAATAATTTATTAATTTGGTGGAGGTGCCGGGTAAAAGTGGAAAAATGAAATGTAATTTTGACAGTAATTGGTTTTATATCATAGAACTCAACATTCACAACAAGTAGTAATTTAGTAATGGTTTGCCTCAGGCCACGATAGCTCAGTTGGTAGAGCATCACTACGTAAAGCCAGAGGTTCTGGGTTCGATCCCTAGTCGGGGCAAGAATGTTACATTTGCTATCAATCAATAACATTAATTCGTATATAACTTTGATAACAATAATAGAAGGTCACTTAGAAGATAATAGTACAATAACAAAAGTTGAAACAATATTTAAAAGAAAGTAGTAAATTACAATCAAGTCTACAACATTTCAAGTTTGAACAATTAATATGCTTGCACTTTAAATTATAATTAGTTATATCATATAGGACCTACGTATTACTTATTATTAATAAATATACAATTGTATCAAATGGTAATCATGCAGAATTGCTATTAATCTTCGTTTAGCTAAAGCTGTGTTGAATTGAAATAATAAAACATTATTATCGCTGGGACCCGGCACCTCCACCAAAATTGGGATTTAAAAAAAAATACCGTTACAACCGCTGTGAGGCTAGGACACAACTTTTATTACTTTTAAATTTCTATTTTATTCCATTATAAATAACTGTTACGTGTTACTAAATACTTATGAATGCAGAGACCCACTCACTTAAAATTAATAAATACAATTGTTTCCTAGAATGTTGTAGAATTGGAAATGTACCTGGTCATTGATATACACATCGGTCACTTTTTATACACAGGATAAAAATGTGTATATATATGTTATCACCCTCGTAATTACGATCACAACATAGTAAAATTCTTATCATGATAAACATGTTAACGTCTGCGGTGGCTCATAATAATATGTCGCTGGTCCGAAGCGAATGACACCAGAGGCCCTGGGCTCGAGGCTCGCACAGGGCATGGGTTTAGCAATTGTTCTTTACCCTAATCTTATCACAAATCATCGTCTTGAATAGCGCGTCTGGTGTGGCACACGTATAAGTCTACATAAAGTTCTACTTTAAATTATTATTTGTGTAACATTAATTTAAAGCAGAAAGTTTAGGGGTGTATTGCAATGTATTTCAAGTGATTTATTTATGTGGAATTGATACAAATTTAAAATAAAGTGTTAGTTGTTTGTTTGTTTGTTAAAGTCAATGTACATCTAGTGAAAGCTTAACTCATTGGAAGCTAAACTCCTTACGAGAAAGTTACAATGTGAATCACCATCCTACGCCTAGAGGATCGTACACACAGATAGCTCACTACAGCAGCGCAACGAACCGGCGTCTCGCCTCAGAATACAATAAACCAATAATCAATTAAGATATTGTAAGAAAACACACAAGATATTAACGGGGACTCGTATCATGACGCAAAGGGAATTGAGCTAGTTGGAAAGAAATGAACGAAGCTCGGAACGGAAGACGAGAAAAAGTGAGATTAAAAAGAAAGATAAAGTTGGATAAAAACGTTTCGGAAAGAGACCGTTTCCAAAAACTCTCTCAGATATATCGCAACTCACAAGGGACAATCCTTTGTGTTGCTGCAGCAGCCTACTGTACATAGTTAGATATGATATTGACTCCTGTCCTATCTCTATCACTTTGCATTAGATACAATTTACACATTGAATAAGACACCGATACAAACAGTGTGTCAAAGCATTTGTACGTAAATAATGTTAATATACATTACAATTGACGAACTAACTAATTAACTACGAAGGTATTTAAAGGAGCAACAATAATAATTCTGAAACATTCTACTGGTATGCTTTCATGGTTTGCAGGTGATTCCATTAGCCACAATTCCCTGTAACCCCGTTAGAATTGTTTGCACTCAACCCCTCCAGCCAACGGCTTATAACAATTTCTCGGGAATGGTTCTGGCGTTTCCAAACTATCTGGCTTATTTTTAAACATATATAATGCAATACAAAATAAAAGGAAAAAATGCCGAATACTTTGCATTTACTATTGTAGGTTCATCGTCAGACCAGAAGAAAAACACTTTGGTTTCACCCATGTGTAGAACGGCACTCTGTGGACTATTACGCTGCAATAGAGACGAAGCGAATACAAATATAAAGTGGCACGTTTGAGCTTCCGATATAGATAGCAGAACGCCCAGTTTATGTGTGTATTCTTCCAGCTCGAAACAATAGCCTCAAGGAAGGTAACAAATGTTTGTTTTATTCCCAGCTTACTCGAAGATTCCATCAGATTGAAGATGAATGGTTCCCGCTCTGACGGTGATCCCCCAACAAACAAACACTGTGCGCACGCGCACTGCCCACTGTCCAGCACGAGACGCACGGCTTCACCACCGCCCTCTAAATCCGACGAATTAGTCTGAATTATGCGGCTGGAAGAATTCGTCCGCGTAATTAAGTCCTTCTTGGCGCGACACATGCAGTGGCCGGTTAATGAAGGTATTCAGTAAATAAATCAAGCCGGGCGGGGTCATAGTACGCGGTACAGAGGGTACATCACTCACGGAGCGCAATCATCACTGCCACGCTTAATTATTTATCACGTTACAATGAGAATGTACGGATGATTAATTCATACTTTATTCAGGGTGGCAGTCCGCACTCTAATTATCAAACGAGACGTTGATGTAGAATCGTTCACTTGCGACTATAAATCTGTGCCGGTGTAATTGCGCCGGGTACAGAGTTATTGCGGGGCTGGTCGATAAGGGCGAGAATTCAGTGCTGGTGTCGCCGCGAATGTGTGTTCGTATATCACCATGCATCACAACGCGCTCGCTGGTGGACGGAGCGCGGGAATGTATGACACTGCCAAGTGGAGCCGACAAGTCGTTACAGAGATTTGTCCGGGAAGGTATTCGACCTAGCTGACTAACTAATGACAGCGAACTCGTTCAAAAATGTATATATCAACGCTATTGTTGTATTGTATGATGATGGTTGTACTGCCGTTTACCTCTGAAGGTGAACCGTATAAAATCTAGGATCTAGATTGTACGGATAGTTCGATACGAACTTGATATGTGAGCGTGAGATACTTTCTAGTCAAGGAGGTGTGTTTAGAAAATTCCACTAGAACTCGAATGTACAAAACATTCACAATATATCACAAGCTCGTCTCAAGAAGCTGAATAAAGCAGCTCGACAGCCATGACTTGGCGAAGATAACGGTTGCTGTCCCGTTGCAGAGACCATAAACACATTTAACACACATTTTAAATTATATTTTATAAGAATATGTATTTTTATTACTTAATTATCAGTTCTAACCAAGTACAAGAAAACATTCGATTTCTTCTTCGTGCATTTAACAACACGACCGGGAAAAGTTTCAGTGAAACACCTCTCACCAGCCTCGTTCGAGTCGCGACTCCCTGGATGTACTTGCGCTTTCACCCGAGGTTAAGTAGAAATAGTTAAATATTACATGTTAGCGAGACACGTACGCGCATTTCCCAGGTGGGGCAACCTCGCTCCTTTACAACGAGGGGGGGTTGGCAAGACTGGTGTCTGTAGGATGCATAGATATATAACATCTATAGTAGGCTAGATCCGCAGTCTCCATACGTCCACACAGGCGCGAGCGTACCAAATTGAAGCGTCAATCCCACCTTTTCAAAATGGCAATTAAGCGATTTAATTTATGCTTTTTTAATGCAATTAAGTATTTTACTGGATTGTTTGATATGGTTTAGCTTGTGCAACATGGGAATGCACACACAGAAACAATAAGAAGTCATTACAAAAGAGAATTTAGTATTCATTTGGTGTTACATGTCTAATATGTTCACCTGTCAAACTGACGGTCATCTTTAAAAATTTTTGGCTACAAATCGCTCCCATCTATACTTAACATGCAAACTGAATTTCAAGATGGCTTCTAATTGACACGCCAGTGGACCAATGACTGCGGATCTAGCCTACTATAGATGTTTAATATCAATGGTAGGATACGCTAACCTAGCTCTGCGAGATCCCGCTGCCACCAAACTAGGCAACCAATACACTGGTTCGAGTAGTCTGACTTACCCTTCGTCAGACACCCACGAGGGACGTTCATCACAGCCAGACTTACCTGGAAACAAAAACAACAGTCAGACACATTGACACACACACATAATATGTTAACAGCTACGAAGCACTGGATAACAAATATCACTGTTCATAGTTACAATACAACCGACAGTGTTGGCTCGAGCGTTAAGCATGCGACTGGATACGGGAAGTCCCGGATTCAAATCCCGTCTAAACCGGCAATCCTGACTGGAGGATTTTCACGAGGTTTTCCTCAGTCGTTAATGCGAATGCAAGGGATTGAGTCCTCTTAAACAGCCCTCGGACATCCGATCCGCAACATACCTAGTTAGACACCTGATGAGCGGCATTTGCACCCTGAGCAGGTTAATTAAAACAAAAAAATAATTAAAATAATCATTAATTTAAAGCCAATGCTAATTTGAATACAACCTGTAACTTCGAATATAATTCTCTATAGGTGCGCCGATTCTGCTAGTTGTTTTTCAAACACTTCCACCTTTGAACTCCCATACACTTCGCTTTAAGCTACGGCGACCCAATCAAGAAGGTTCGCGCTCTCTAGTACAGGGTTATCCCCACACGCGCACCCTTGCGGTTCCATCCGCGCGGTGTAGGTTACAGCGATAGGGGGACATTTCACATTTCATGAGATCAAAGGGAAATTGCCAACATTATATTTAGATTGCGGGCGCGGTATTTTACATTCAATAAAAAGAGAGCAAAGCGCGCAGAAGTTTATGCATATAAACATAAACGGCTAGTTACTTCTAATAGTGGAGAGTGGATAAAACACGATGATGTCTACCTTTGAAAACGGGACCCGAATAGAAGAAAACTTTTACTTGGGTGTATATTAATCTGGTAATGCATATTTTACAAGCGCGCAGTAATTTTAATATTACAGAGACGATGCAAACTTTTCTCAAATATCATTAAGAGAAATGAAGGCTGCAATACTGGCACCAAAATATATAACCTAAATAGTAACGATATTAGTGAATGACAGCAATTGTCGTAAGTTTGCCCCGACTGGGGACTGAACTCAGAACCGACGGCTGGTCCTGGGTTCAGTCCCCAGTAGGGGCAAACTTTTACGACAATTGCTGTAAGTCACTACTAATGTCCTCAAAGCGGGCTTATGCTTAAAAACCTTGTACTCAGTAACGATATTGATTTTGAAGATTTTTGATTTAGTTCAAAAGTCTAAAAACTCTAATTAAACATTATCGTTTAAATCCTCTATTCAACATCTATCCTCCAAGTTCAAAATCTACACGAAACTAGCCACAGATATGTCCACAATTTGAAACATTATTGTGTTCATAGAAAGGTGCATTTCGTCTGTCTTCGAACATGGTTTATTTGTAAAAATTTGGTTCTGTTTGGTTCCACAAAATATGTAAACATAGATCAAAACAACCATTTATAGACTTAAGTACTAAGAGACTGCATGTGACAACTGTCTATGGGTCTATGGGTCTATGCACAAGGATTAGAAATTATAATTATTTATCGAAGATTGAAAACAGAACCAGAATATGCGCAGTTTATTTGTTTACGAAATTACCATGCACTCGAAAAAATCACTTGGAGTTTATTATACATAATTTGTAGAATTGACGTTCTCACCCAACCCAAGCATGCGAATGCACCGCAGAAAACGGTTCTGAAAAGACTAAAATTCTATTAAGTGAGTCTATCTAGGTGCCCGTTAGGGCGCCGCAGCCAAGCCGCGGTGCGCTACACACTCAAGCACCTTATACACCAAGCAGAGTTGGGGTGATTTCGAGGTGTTACCCAGCCGTCATGTAACGTGATGTGAACTTGAAAACTATCACAATCGAGGGGATTTAGGTACCTGACAACACATGCCAAATTTTATTGGGGTACGACCATTCCTTCTTGGTGAAAAAATGTCTTCAAACATGCTCAAAATCACTTTAAGGATGTTAGCTACTGCTAGCTACTGCTACTGCTACTGCTAACATCTAATACGTCGGCCCGCGATTCTGACCAGACGGGTGGGGCTACAATGTTCATATTTTACATGGACATTAAGGTTATAGAAATATAGTCTCTTTTAAAAAAAAAAGTTCAAAAAGTTTGTTGGAAGGCTTCCAAATAAAGGTTTTAAAATAAGCCTTAAACACTTGGCATATAATCAACAAGTAACCATAGTTACTTGACACTTGTTGACGGTATAAGCAGAGTTAGGCGGGAAAGTGCGATACGTAAACAAATGGCGGACATTTAAAATTTTTCTTCTTTGTGTGGAACGAGAAAAGGTGTCATTATACTCTCATAAAACAAATCAGAAACCGTCCCTGGCCTAGGCCCAGATGTAGAAAATTATTTATAATACAACAGTGTAGGTCTAAAGTTCCATTAGGCTATAGGACTAGATAAATAAATACTTACACTACATGTTTGACAAGCCCTAGGCCTTTCTTAGCCAACCCTAGGCCAGCACAACCTTGTTTTGACACTTCCCGCACAAATAACTAGTTTTGATGTAAAACAAAAGATGGTGAAAATTTTCAATATTCTTCTGATTATCTGATGATTTACATGGCTGTGGGTCAAGGCCGTCTAGATATATCGCTTCCCTCGTGTGGGTGCAGTGAAATAGGTGTAAAATTACATTAGTTGTGCGTTTGTTGTTACATGGGAAAGTTTTAATAGGATGTGAGTTGCCTAGACTTAACCAGTCCTTATACCGTCGTTATACCATGGTTATACCACCTATACCCAGGATGTACATGAATCCGGGCCTAGATATTTTACATCCTATTGTTATTGCTAATACCATAAAAATTAAATCAACTTTGATAAAAATATTATATTTTAACAAATAATTTTGTAATGGAACTTGAAAAAGTAATAAGATCACACACATAACAAAAACTTGTAGAAATACAGCCAAACCTTACACACTCAAAAGGAATGAGATCTAAAAAAGGGCCAAGCTCATCTACCCTTCCACATTTGCGCATTCTTAATTCATAAACGTACAGTGTCCCATAACAGCATCCTCGAAAAGCTTGGCAAAATAGAATTTGCATGTTTACGTTTAAATTAATTACAAAAAAAGAACTTGGATAAACTACTACGTTAAATTAATAATCGCAAATTCTATTTTGCCAAGCTTTTCGAGGATGCTGTTATGGGACACTGTACGTTTATGAATTAAGAATGCGCAAATGTGGAAGGGTAGATGAGCTTGGCCCTTTTTTTAGATCTCATTCCTTTTGAGTGTGTAAGGTTTGGCTGTATTTCTACAAGTTTTTGTTATTTTATTTAGTCTAAAGTAAGTCTACTTACAAAATTGTTTTTAGTCTATTTAATATAGACATTTAGTCTTTTGGACCTAGTCTAAGTCTAAATTGCACCCACGCCACTGTGGCGCATGGAGCCTACACTGTACAAGCCCACGCAGCCATCCAGCGAACAGATGCCGAATATTGGATTTTAAAATCGCCGGCCCCGCTCGCCCCGGCTAATGGTTAATGAGCGTGTTTTGTCCGCCGTTTAAGCGAATGGCTGAACACATATCACTCTGCCCGACGATAAATCGCACTTTTCAAAGCGCTGCCGTGTATCGATCACGAGACTCACGCGTGACCAACTTACAAACGAATTAAAACAAAATCAGCGGATTTATGTGGCCGCGTTTTGTGCGTTTCCGAGTGAACAATCGCTAGAGTTTCGATATGAACTGTTTTACTGAGAGTGTTTATTAGAATATTGTGGCTATTAGGTTTTGACAGCCGGGCCGGGTTTGTCTCGGACACTGAACTTCGGCTGTGGTAGGGAAATGTAGGCTGTTATAACACTGCATATTATTCAAATCAATAATGATTTTTTCTTGTAAGGTATCTTAAGTATAATTTTCTCCCAAATCATGTTCTTTCATACGAATTTTCATTTTTTATACGATAATAATATAAAAAAATTGACTGGACCGGCACCTCCACCAAAAGCACATAAAATAAGTTTTTTGTTCACCCGAAAATCGAGTTCATTACATTACAAACTTGCAAGATGTCTCTCCTACATTATAAAGCTGAATTATAAACTACACCCTTCGAATCCCGCACCCAATCTGTGACCGACGCCTAGAACTCTTCACTTCTCCTCACAACCTTCCCTCTCAGCCTAGGGAGTCCCCAACTCCATTCTGTCTGACTCGATGAACGCTCACGTCGCGTAGAAATACAACGATACTAATAAACTACATCCTAACTAACGTACCCCGCATTCAATCTGTGACCGACGCCTAGAACTCTTCACTTCTCCTCACAACCTTCCCTCTCAGCCTAGGGAGTCCCCAACTCCATTCTGTCTGACTCGATGAACGCTCACGTCGCGTAGAAATACAACGATACTAATGAAGACCATTAAAAATATAAATACAGCCGAGGGGTTTAAGGTAGTCAAGTATGAACAATTATGATAAAGATGCTCGAGGGAAAATAAAAAAAATGATGAACAAAATTGATGTCGTTAAAAGGCAGGTTCCCATTTTCCGGTTGACGGAGACGACATTTCAATCTTTTAACCTAGAGTTAAATCCAACCTGGTCAATACTAGAGGCCTCCCACATCGATCCTCTCGCTGAATGAGTAAGACAGCAAAGTCGTCGGAAATTAGCGCCGTTCGACTCGACGACATCGGGGGTGCATTTAACTCCGTCCGTCCCCGGCTTCAATTGACTACATTACAAACCCGGGGGGAATCCACTTAAAAGTTGCGTCGTCCCTGTCCAGTGATCTTCGTGGGAGGAGACATTTGCTTTCTGTTCTGCTCGGTTCACGGGTTAGAGAAACCCTCGCACTCGTTACATGCTAACTACCTGGTTATCATATTACCGATGCTTATGATGTGTCCGTCAACCACTAGGATATCCATGATGCAGCTCGTAGGGTGGTGACGTAGGTGGAGGGAAGCCCGAATATCTGTCAGTAGGTCCTGCCTAACTGTTGTTATAAGTCTGAGTAATTCTCAGAAGTCCCACCTAATTGTTGTGAGTGACGGTACTTGAGGAAAGGGCGAGTCCCAATGATAATTATAGTCAGACTAACTTCTGCTAACTCACAGTCAGACAATGACAGTTCCACTCCTCCTGTTTGTGACATCATGTCCATTGTTCAATCGTCCAACTAGGCTAGTCGACTACGGAGAAAAGAGGCTTGAAAAGAGACAGGCCGTAAAAAATCATATAAATAGACACAAAACAACTAACGACATTTCGATTACTAATCGATTATCTTCAACAGGTATATACGCCGTCGATGTACAGTATAGGTTTAAGAAATATCATTCCCACAAGGAAGAACTTAGTGCCACAATTTGTACAAAGAAATTAATACAAATTTAAAAAATAATGAAGCTTCCATTTATGTTGGAGCTTTATGATTCTTACGAGTAACAACTTCAGTTAACGTATTTCTTCAGAGAAAATGAAGCCACACACACCTCACAATGTTATCAACTGTCAATAAACCTGACGAAAAATCCGATTAGTATTTGAAATATCGTTCATTGTGTAGCTGTTATTTATTTAAAGATTTGTGTCTAGCCTCACATCAACCTTTTAGTCAATATTGACTACAAACCAGAAAATATACATATTAACATTTCACCTTTACAATAGTGTTTCCTGACCAACTACACCGAGGAACCTTCTAGTGGGTCCAACAAGGCTCTGCGTGACGTCAGTGTCTCAGAGTCTCGCGCGCTATCACTGAGCCACGGACTACAACAACACACTGGTGGAACGCGGCCCTAATGACGATCCAGATAGCTGCCTGTCGGATCGATGTCCCACGCATTAGAGGCTCTCAAACTCGTCGACTATCAGACCATCGCTCACACAATCACATGCACGCGCTGTATCACACTAATCTACCGAGGCTCAGATAAATGTATGGAATTAAGTTATCAGGGAGGTGTTCATAATGATATTTTATTAGAAGTGCAAAGTGAAATTGTATACGTTCATAACCGTCATTATTTAATACAGTGTTTGATACACAAGGTAGACAAGTTTCACGTGTTGTGTTTGTTTTTCAAAGGTTCAATCAAAACAAGGGGATAAAACGTGATTGTTATTGCTCAGAAGACAATATTATCTGGTGTGCACACTAAAGTATTTATCAAAATATTAGTTTGTTAACGTGGTGAATCCCCCTTCAAGTCTACGCGTACCCGGCACCTCCACCATTCTCAGCCTACATCTTAGAATTATTCTTTTTGAGACCTATTAGCAGAAGTAATTTTTAAACATTAATAAGAAACCACAAACTAATAATACAGCACGTATAATATATATGCAGTGACAGTGCTCGGCCTGGTAACAGCTCGACGCTCGCCTGAAGATGCCAATTGCAATATTGGCGAAACGTTGCATTCAACCGACAACGTCCAACTAGGACTGCAATTTTAACAAGGTCTTTCAATGAAACAAATATAAATAAAACTGTTAAGTTCAATGAAATAAGTTTGAAATTTATTCCCTACGTAACCACAGTCAATATAATTAAACGACTTGAACTAATGAGCAATGAAAGTACGGTAAAAAGAACTAATCGAGCTACAGCTAGAAATAAAGCTGTGGTTTATTGGGACTCTGCAGTCTTCGAAACACTTATCATTTTACCCTACACTGTGGTAAATTAAACAATGAATTACGGAATAAATGCTTATTACAATTGAAAGCAATACTGTGGTTGGTTATGTTGTAAAGAGTGACGTGACACTATTACCACTGGATAAGGTTACGGGTGAAACGCTCCACAAACTAACTACTCTCATAAACTCGCTCATCGCACGCTCAACTCCCCTGAAATAAATAAACAATAGGCTACAAGTCACTTGCAACGTCGTTACAAAGTGAAAAGTAAAAAGCTAATTATGTTTTGTGTGCGGGGTGAGGTGGACTAAAGCTATAATGTGAAAACGGCCGTATAGTTCCCGACTTGTAATTTGTACTCCGAGTTCGGAGCTAAAAACTTTAACAAGAGTTGGGAAACAACTCGGTCGGCACTTTCAGCTCACAACTAACTTAGCCAAAGTTCGACTGGAACTGGCAAAGGATATTTTAATGGGAAGTCTGCTCGACCCAGTGGTGAGACCGAGGGATATGAGGCCGGCTTGTATGACGCGCAGTGACGGAACTTTCTAAGCCGGGGGAGTTTGTAGGAGGTAGGTGGGGATGATACGATCAGCACAGGGGCGGGGTGATAACAACTCGTACAGCGGTATGATCGAGATACAGCTTGATTGCTTATAGAAGTTCATTGGAAGAAGTCAACTGCATGAACTATTAGAACACAAATAAAACAGATTCAGAGTTCATCAAACATTTGCTAGTTAATCTGCAGTGTATCTGTCTCATTGTGTTGATTTTGATTTTAATTTTATTTATATAAATCTGTCCTTAGTAGTTATGAAGTCTGATTTGAGGACAATAATTTGAAAATTAAAAAAATAATGAAGAAGTCCAGTTTCAACTTGAGTTTACAGTTTGGATAAAGTGGGGCCTAAGTATCTGATTCGATGTCTAAACAAGATTTGATCAAAACTCGTAACGGAAGACTCAATCGTGTTCCACCCTAAAAAGGTGCAATGTTAATGTAATAAAGTGTTGCTAGCTGAAGATGGGAGGTTGCAGCCTAGTGTGTTGAAGAGAGCTCGGACGAAGTGCACAGCTATAATGAGGGGGCCGACCTAATGGCTGCTTGTCATGCACGGGGTAGGCGACCGTATCGCGATATAATCAGGGGTTGGAGTAATTGGAGACGGACAATTATTACTTGTAATGCACTTTTAATTATAACTCTCACAACAAACACAGGTCACTCAATGAAAAACTAACATTGTGAGTAGCAGGTTTTTATTGATTATAATTGTGTTCAGGATAAAGTTTTTAACAATGGTTAGTGTATCTGTGAATATGTTTGGGTTATTTATCAACGGTGTTTCCCACCTTTGTTGATTAATATACACACAATCATTCAAATGAAATGTCTGACTGCGTGCAATATACTTAGAGATTGTCAGTTATTTATATGAGAGGGAGTAAACTACTATAAGTCATAACTAACAAGACAAGTGTTACTATTTTGGCATGAATTCGTTTTCAGAGTTTCCTGTCAAACACCAAAGAAAGCAATAGAAAGCGAGGAATGAAATCGTATTGGTAAAACCAACACAGAGTCCGAGTGAGGTCGTGTGACCTCGGGTGTTTCCGCCGTCAGACTCGCCACGCACTCGAGTCTTGTTTGTGGAAGATGAGTGAGGTCGTGTGACCTCGGATGTATCTCCGCCGCCAGACTCGCACGCACTCGAGTCTTGTTTGTGGAAGCCGAGTGAGGTCGTGTGACCTCGGGTGTTTCCGCCGTCAGACTCGCCACGCACTCGAGTCTTGTTTGTGGAAGACATCTCTGTGATTCTTAGCAGTGTTGTTGGCAACAACAACATTGAGACTCGACTCTCTTTACAATGAGATGGTGCAATGTTGTTGTAGGGACGGACGACCGAGATACAAGACACGCAGGCAGAGACAGATACGCAAAGTTGACTGAGAAACAGGTATAGACAGACGGAAGATACATAGTTATGTATTATCATGTTTTAAGCCAGTGGACATTGAACAGTGTTAAGAACAACCTAATTACATTTATAACTTTGCTGGTAAATTAAGTAACAAGATAAAAATAGTAGGAAATGGGAAGAAACGGACACAGAGAGAGAGATGGGCACATACGAGATGACGTACAGATGATTGATTATATTATTATGCAATTTTATGAAACTGTGCAACTAATAGGGCAAATGTATAGATTTAATAGCGTATAGAAAAGTTTAGAGTTATAAACCCTACTCACCACATTCTGAACACACAACTGACACCAAGTGAATGTATCGAGGGAAATATTTATTTCGTGCCAGTAAATACATTTTTACAATGTAAGGATAGAACGTCAGCCATAAACACTATGAAAAAAAAAATTTTCTTTCAAAGATTCAAAAATTTTAAACTCGTGTTTAATTATTTAGATGCAGGTAGGCTGTCTGGCCTACTAAAAATTCATATTGAATCACCCCACGTTGCAGTGAAACCCTGGGGGGACAATTGTATGAATCCCGTTTCTCCCCCCTGAGACGTAGGGGCGCCCTGGTTGGGAAGTGTGAGCGGACATCGCTGTGTAGACGTACCACTGAAGTGAAAAAACACTAACTGAAGCAAACACCGACACTTGCAGTGAAACCCTGGGGGACTAATTACTATAATCCCCCTGTTCTCCAACCAAGATACGGTGCGCCCCGGTTTTGGGAAGTGTAGCGAGACATCGCGTGTGAGACGTATCACTAAAGTGAACGAACACTAAAAGAAGCAATCCCCAGCAGTTGCGTGAACCCGGGGGAGACTAAATAGCTATGAAGCCCGCGTTTTCCCACACTAAGACGTAGGTGCGCCCGGTTTTGGGGAGTGTGAGGAGACATCGCTGTGTGGAAAGTATCACAGAAGCGAACAGAACCTAAAAGGAAGCAATCACCCAGCACGTTGCAGTAAACCCCGGGGTGGGCTAATTAGCTATGAATCCCGTTTTCCCACACAAAACGTACGGGCGCCCTGGGTTTGGGAATGTAGCGGAAAATCGCTGTGTGAACGTAACTAGAATGAACAAACACTAAAAGAAAACAAAACCGAGCACGTTGCAGTGAAACCTGGGGTACTAAATTTGTATGAATCCATGTTTCCCCCCCACTAAGACGTAGGTGCGCCCTGGGTTTGGGAATGTGAGCGAGACATCGCGGTGAGATACATAAATGAAAAAGAAAATAAAATGAAGCAAACACCAGCACGTTGAGTGAAGCCTGGGGTGACTAATTAGCTAGAAACCCGGTTCTCCCAACTAAGACGTACGGTGCGCCCCGGTTGGCAAGTGTGGGGGGAGACATCGCTGTTAGACATCACAAAAAGCGAACAGAAACTAAATGAAGCAAACACCGGCACTTGCAGTAAAACCCTTTTGGGGACTAATTTGCTATGAATCCCCCGTTCTCCCCCTAAAGTAGGTGCGCCCCGGTTGGGAAATGTGAGCGAGCAACGCTGTGTGAGACTATCACTAGAAATGAAAGAACACAAACTGAAACAAAAACCCACACGTTGCAGTGAAAACCCCGGGGTTACTAATCAGCTATGAATCCCCTGTTCTCCCACCCTAAGACGTAGGTGCGCCCTGGTTGGCGAGTGTGAGCGAGACATCGCTGTGTGAGACGTATCACTAGAAGTGAACAGAACACTAAACTGAAGCAAACACCGAGCACGTTGCAGTGAAACCCTGGGGTGATAAATTTGCTATAATCCCGTGTTCTCCCACCTAAGACGTAGGGGCGCCCTGGGTTGGGGAAGTGTGGGGTCGCTGGGGGGGGGCGTTCCTGAGGAACAGCATAACTGAACAAAAACCGGCCGTTCAGTGAAACCCCGGGGGGACTATTACTTGAATCCCGGGTTTTCCCCCCTAAGAGTACGGTGCGCCCTGGTGGCTGGAGCGAGACATCGCTGTGTGGAAAAGTATAAATAGAAAATGAACAAACCTAAAATGAGCAATCACCGAGCACGTTGCAGTGAAACCCTGGGGTGACTAAATTTGCTTGAAAACCCCTGTTCTCCCCACTAAAGTACGGTGCGCCCCGGTTGGCAAGTGTGGCGAGAATCCCCTGTGTAGACGTATCCAGAAGTAACAGAACCTAAACTGAAGAATCACCGAGCACTTGCGTGAAACCCCGGGGGGCTAATTACTATGAATCCCGGGTTTTCCCCCCCTAAGACGTACGGGGCGCCCTGGTTGCAAGGGGAGCGAGACATCGCTGTGTGGGCTATCCTAGAAGCGAAAAAGAACACAAACTGAAGCAATCACCGAGCACGTTGCAGTGAAACCCTGGGGTGACTAATTAGCTATAATCCCGTGTTCTCCACATAAGACGTACGGGCCCCTGGTTGGCAAATGTGAGCGAGACATCGCTGTTGAACGTATCACTAGAAATGAACAGAACACTAAAAAATGAAAAATCACCCAGCACGTTGCAGTGAAACCCTGGGTGCTAATTAGCTATGAATCCCGGGTTTTCCCCCACTAAGACGTACGGTGCCCCGGTTGCAAGTGTGAGCAGACATCGCTGTGTGAGCGTTCACTGAAGGAACAGAACACTAAACTAAAGCAATCACCGAGCACGTTGCAGCGAAACCCTGGGGTGACTAATTAGCTATGAAACCCGTGTTTCCCACATAAGAGTAGGGCGCCTGGTTGGCAAGTGTAGCGAGACTCGCTGTGGGACTTTTCACTAGAAGGGAACAGAACACTAAACTGAAAACTCACCCAGCACGTTGCAGGAAAAACCCCGGGGTGACTAATTAGCTTGAATCCCGTGTTCTCCCCCTAAGACGTACGGTGCGCCCTGGGTTGGGAAGGGGTTTAGCGAGACATCGCTGGTGGACGTACACTAGAAGTGAACAGAACACTAAACTGAAGCAACACCCAGCATTTTCTGAAACCCCGGGGGACTAATTACTATGAATCCCCCTGTTCCCCACACTAAGACGTACGGTGCGCCCCGGTTGGCAATGTGAGCGAGACATCGCTGTGTGAGCGTATACTGAAATGAACAGAACACTAAACGAAGCAACACCGACACGTTGCAGTGAAAACCCGGGTGCTAATAAAACTTGAAACCCGTGTTCTCCCCCACTAAGACGTACGGGGGCGCCCTGGTTTGGGGAAGTGTAGCGAGACTCGCTGGTGAGACGTATCACTAGAAGCGAACAGAACACTAAACTGAAGCAATCACCGAGCACGTTGCAGTGAAACCCTGGGGTAACTAATTAGCTATGAATCCCCTGTGCTCCCACACTAAGACTACGGTGCGCCCGGTTGGCAAATGTAGCGGACATCGCTGTGGAACGTTACTAGAAGTGAACAAACACTAAAAGAAGCAATCACCGACACGTTGCAGTGAAACCCCGGGGTCGCTTATCCCCCCACCCAAACGTAGGTGCGCCCTGGTTGGGAAGTGTGAAACCCGGGGAGCATCACTGAAAAGCGAAACCAAAGAACCACCGGCCGTTGCCGTGAAACCCCGGGGTGACTAATTTGTAGGGGAATCCCGTGTTTTTTCCCACACTAAGACGTACGGTGCGCCCCGGTTGGCAAAATGTGGCAGACATGCTGGGAACGTATCACTAGAAGCGAACAGAACACTAAACTGAAGCAATCACCGAGCACGTTGCAGTGAAGCCCTGGGGTGACTAATTAGCTGTGAATCCCGTGTTCTCCCACACTAAGAGTAGGTCGCCCCGGTTTTGGGAAAATGTGGCAGACATCCCTGTGTGAGACGTATCACTAAAGTGAAAAGAACACTAAACGAAGCAAACACCCAGCACGTTGCAGTGAAAAACCCCGGGGGACTTTTTTGCTATGAAAACCCGTGTTTTCCCCCACAAGACTACGGTGCGCCCCCGGGTTTGGGAAGGGGGCGAGAATCGGGGGTGGGGGGAACACTAAAGCGAAAAGAAAAACCCAAACTAAGCAAACACCGAGCACGTTGCAGTGAAGCCCTGGGGTCTAATTTCTATAATCCCGTGTTCTCCCCACTAAGACTAGGTGCGCCCCGGTTTTCAATTTTAGCGAGACCGCGTTGGGTTCCTAGAAGCAACAAACACTAAACTGAAGCAATCACCGAGCACGTTGCAGAGAAAACCAGGGGCAACTAATTAGCTATGAATCCCCTGTTCTCCCACACTAAGCGTAGGTGCGCCCTGGGTTTGGAAATGTGAGCAACATCGCTGTGTGAGACGTATCACAGAAAATGAACAGAAAACTAAATGGCAATCACCGGCACGTTGCTGAAACCCTGGGGGGACTATTTGCTATAATCCCGGGTTTTTCCCACACTAAGACGTACGGTGCCCTGGTTGGCAAAGGGGAGCGAACATCGCTGGTGAATTCACTAAACGAACAGAACAAAACTGAAGCAAACCCGGCAGTTGCAGTGAAAACCCCGGGGGGATAAATTTGCTATGAATCCCGTTTTCTCCCAAACTAAGACTAGTTTGGGCCCCGGTTGGCAAGTGTGACGGACATCGCTGTTTGGGGGCGTACACTAGAATGAACAAAAAACTAAAAGAAGCAATCACCTAGCCGTTCAGTGAAACCCCGGGGATAATTAGCTATGAATCCCGTGTTCTCCCACATAAGAGTCGGTGCGCCCCGGTGGCAAGTGTGAGCGGAATCGCTGTGTGAACGTATCACAAATGAAAGAACCTAAAAATAAGCAAACACCGAGCACGTTCAGTGAAGCCCTGGGTGACTAATTTGTAGAATCCCGTGTTCTCCCCCCATAAGACGTACGGTGCGCCTGGTTGGCAAGTTTAGCGAGACATCGCTGTGTGGACGTACACTAGAAGGAACAGAAAACCCAAATGAAGCAAACACCGAGACGTTCAGTGAAACCCCGGGGGACTAAAGCTATGAATCCCGGGGTTTTCCCACACTAAGAGAGGGGCGCCCGGTTGGGAAATTGAGCGAGAATCGCTGTTGAGACGTATCACTAGAATGAACAGAAACTAAAATGAAGAAACACCGACACGTTGCGTGAACCCGGGTGACTAATTACTATGAATCCCGTGTTTTCCCAACTAAACTAGGTGCGCCTGGGTTTGGGAATGTGAGGAGACATCGCTGTGTGAGAGTATCATAGAAGTGAACAGAACACAAACTGAAGCAACACCCCAGCACGTTGCAGTGAAGCCCCGGGGTGACAATTACTATGTCCCCGGGTTCTCCAACACTAAGACTACGGTCGCCCTGGTTGGGAAATGGGGAGCGAGACATCGCTGTGGAGACGTTCACTAGAAGTGAAAAGAACACTAAATGAACAAAAACCGAGCACGTTGCAGTGAAAACCCCGGGGTAATAATTAGCTTGAACCCGTGTTCTCCCACATAAGACGTACGGGCGCCCTGGTTGGCAATGTGAGCGAGAATCGCTGTGGAGATATCACTAGAAGTGAACAGAACACTAAACTGAACAAACCCGAGCACGTTGCAGTGAAACCCCGGGGGGGACTAATTGCTATGAATCCCCTGTTCTCCACACAAGCTACGGGGCGCCCCCGGGTTTGGGAAGTTTGACGAGAATCGCTGTGTGAGATACACTAGAAGTGAACAGAACCTAAAAAGAAGCAAAACCGAGCCGTTTTCAGTGAAACCCTGGGGTACTAATTTGCTATGAATCCCCGGGTTTCCCCCAAATAAGACGTAGGTGCGCCCTGGTTGGCGGTTGACGAGACATCGGGTGTGAGAGATCACTAGATGACAGAACACTAAACGAAGCAAAAAACCGAGCACGTTTCAGTGAAACCCCGGGGTGTAATTAGCTATGAATCCCGGTTCCCCACACTAAGACGTAGGTGCGCCCTGGGTTTGGCAAGTTTTTAGCGGACATCGCTGTGTGAGACGTATCATAGAAGTGAACAGAACACAAAATGAAGCAATCACCCGGGACGTTGCAGTGAAGCCCCCGGGGGGGGACTAATTAGCTATGAATCCCCTGTTCTCCCCACAGACGTACGGTGCGCCCTGGTTGGCAAGTGTGAGCGAGACAACGCTGTGTGAGACGTATCACTAGAAGCGAACAGAACACTAAACTGAAGCAATCACCGAGCACGTTGCAGTGAAACCCTGGGGTGACTAATTAGCTAGACCCCCTTTTCTCCCACACTAAGGAACGGGGCGCCCTGGTTGCAATGTGACGGACTCGCGTTGGGCGTATCACTAGAAGTGAACAGAACACTAAAAATGAAGCAAAAAACCGAGCACGTTGCGTGAAACCCCGGGGGGGCTTTTAGCTATGAAACCCCCTGTTCTCCCACCTAAGACTTTGGTGCGCCCCGGTGGCAAGGGGGAGCGGCTCGCGTGTGAGAGTATCACTGAAGCGAACAGAAACTAAAATGAAGCAAACCCGAGCACTTGCGTGAAAACCCCCGGGGTAACTATTAGCTATAAACCCGTGTTCCCCCCCCACTAAACGTAGGGCCTGGTTGGAAGTGGAGCGAGACATCGCTGTGTGAGACTATCACTAGAAACGAAAAAAACACTAAAATGAAGCAAACACCGAGCACTTGCTGAAACCCTGGGGGGACTAATTAGCTATGAACCCCTGTTCTCCCACACTAAACTCGGGGGCCCTGGTTGGGGAAATGTGAGCGAGAATGCGTGTGAGACGTATCACTAGAAGTGAACAGAACACTAAACTGAAGCAAACACCGAGCACGTTGCAGTGAAACCCTGGGGTGACTAAATTAGCTATGAATCCCGGTTTCCCCCCCCACTAAGACGTACGGTGCGCCCTGGTTGGCAAGTGTGAGCGGACACGCTGTGTGAGACGCATCACTAGAAGTGAACAGAACACTAAACTGAACCAATCCCGAGCACGTTGCAGTGAAACCCTGGGGTGACTAATTTTGCTAGAATCCCGTGTTCCCAACACTAGACTACGGTGCGCCCTGGGTTTGGGAAGTGTGAGCGAGACATCGCTGTGTGAGGTATCCTAGAAAACGAACAGAACCTAAACAAGGCACACCGAGCACGTTGCAGTGAAACCCTGGGGGATAAATTTGCTATGAAAACCCGTGTTCCCCACACTGAGCGTAGGTGGCCTGGTTTGGGAAAGGGGGCGAGACAAAGCTTTTGAACCATCACTAGAACGAACAGAACACTAAACTGAAGCAATCACCCGGGACGTTAGTGAAACCCGGGGTACTAATTAGCTATAATCCCGTGTTCTCCCCCACTAAGACGTACGGTGCGCCTGGTTTGGGAAGTGTGAGCGAGACATCGCTGTGTGAACGTATCACTAAAATGAAAAAACACTAAACGAACAATCACCGAGCACGTTGCAGTGAACCCTGGGTGACTAATTAGCTATGAACCCGTGTTCTCCAAAACTAAGACGTCGGTGCGCCCCCGGTTTTGGGAGTGTGAGCAGAATCGCTGTGTGAGACGTATCACTAGAAGTGAACAGAACACTAAACTGAAGCAATCACCGAGCACGTTGCAGTGAAACCCTGGGGTGACTAATTAGCTATGAATCCCGGTTTCCCACACTAAAACGTAGGGGCCCCTGGGTTTGGGAAATGTGAGCGAGACATCGCTGTGTGGACGTAAACACTAGAAGGAACAAACACTAACTGAAGCAAACCCGAGCCGTTGCAGTGAAACCCGGGGGGAAATAATTTGCTATGAATCCCGTGTTCTCCCCACTAAACGTACGGGCGCCCTGGTTGGCAAGTGGAGCGAGACTCGCTGGTGAGACGTATCCCCGAACAACAAACCTAAACAAGCAAAAACCCCGGGAAAGTTGCAGTGAAAACCCGGGGGACTAAATTTGCTATGAATCCCTGTTCTCCCACACTAAGACGTACGGTGGCCCTGGTTGGCAAGTGGACGAGACTCGCGTGTGGAAAGTATCACAGAAGCGAACAGAACACTAAACTGAAGCAAACACCGAGCACGTTGCAGTGAAAACCCCGGGGGTAATTAGCTAGAATCCCGTGTTCTCCCACACTAAACTAGGGGCGCCCCCGGGTTTGGGGAGGTGAGCGAGACATCGCTGTGTGAGAGTATCCTAGAAGCAAAAGAAAAACTAAAAATGAAGCAAAAACCGAGCACGTTTCGTGAAAACCCCCGGGGTAACTAATTACTAGAATCCGTGTTTTCCCCCCACTAAACTAAAAGGTGCGCCCTGGGTTTGGGAAGTGAGCGAGACATCGCTGTGTGAGACGTATCACTAGAAGCGAACAGAACACTAAACTGAAGCAATCACCGAGCACGTTGCAGTGAAACCCTGGGGTGACAATTTGCTATGAATCCCGGGTTTTCCCCCCACTAAAACGTGTGCGCCTGGTTGGCAAGTTGAGCGAGACTTGTGTGAGGTATCACTAAATGAACAGAACCTAACTGAAGCAAACACCGAGCACGTTGAGCGAAGCCCGGGGGGACTAATGAGCTAATCCCGTGTTTTCCAACTAAGACGTACGGGGCGCCCCGGTTGGCAGTGTGAGCGAGACATCGCTGTGTGAGACGTATCACTAGAAGCGAACAGAACACTAAACTGAAGCAAACACCGAGCACGTTGCAGTGAAACCCTGGGGTGACTAATAGCTTGAAACCCGTGTTTTTCCCCACTAAAAACGTACGGGCGCCCTGGTTTGGGAAGTGTGAGCGAGACATCGCTTTTGGGGGAGTACCACTAGAAGGAACAAACACAAACTGAAACAATCACCGAGCACGTTGCATGAAACCCCGGGTGACTAATTAGCTATGAATCCCCTGTTCTCCCACACTGACGTCGGTCGCCCTGGTTGGCAAATGGAGCGAGACTCGCTGTGTGAGAGCACAGAATGAACAGAACACAAAAAGAAGCAATCACCCAGCACGTTCATGAAGCCCCGGGGGGCTAATTGCTTAATCCCCTGTTCTCCCCCACTAAGACGTACGGGGGCGCCCCCGGTTGGCAAGTGTGAGCGGACATCGTGTTGAGTACCTAAAGTGAACAGAAAAATAAACTGAAGCAATCACGAGCCGTTGCGTGAAGCCCGGGTGACTAATTTCTATGAATCCCCTGTTCTCCCACACAAGCGTAGGTGCGCCTGGTTGGCAAGTTGAGCGGGACAAGCTGTGGAGACGTACCACTAGAAGCGAAAAGAACACTAAACTGAAGCAATCACCGAGCACGTTGCAGTGAAGCCCTGGGGTGACTAATTAGCTATGAATCCCCGGGTTTTCCCCAATAAGACGAGGTGCGCCCCGGTTGGCAAGTGTGAGCGGACATCGCTGTGTGAGCGTATCACTAGAAGTGAAAAGAACATAAACTGAAGCAAACACCGAGACGTTGCAGTGAAGCCTGGGTGACTAAATTGCATGAACCCGTGTTCTCCCCCCACTAAAACGTAATGCCCCTGGTTGGGAAATTGAGCGAGACAAAGCTGTGTGAGACGTATCACTAGAATGAACGAACACTAAAATGAAAACAATCACCGAGCACGTTGCAGTGAAGCCCCGGGGTGACTAATTAGCTATGAATCCCGTGTTCTCCCACACTAAGACGTAGGTGCGCCCTGGTTTGGGGGTGGCGAGCATGCTGTGTGAGACGTACCACTAAAGTGAACAGAACCTAAATGAACAACACCGGCACGTTTTAGTGAAGCCCTGGGGTGACAATTACTATGAATCCCCTGTTTTTTCCCCCACTAAGACGAGGTGCCCCTGGTTTGGCAAGTGTGGGGAGACATCGCTGTGTGAACGTATCACTAGAAACGAAAAGAACACTAACTAACAATCCCGAGCACGTTTAGTGAAACCCTGGGGGACTAATTAGCTATGAAACCCCTGTTCTCCCACACTAAGACGTAGGTGCGCCCGGGTTGGCAAGTGTAGCGAGCACGCTGGTAACGTATCCTAGAATGAACAGAAAACAAAACTGAAGCAATCCCCGAGCACGTTGCAGTGAACCCTGGGGTGATAAATTTGTATGAACCCTTTTTCTCCCACCTAAGACTACGGGCGCCCCGGTTGCAAGTGTGAGCGAGACATCGCTGTGTGAGACGCATCACTAGAAGTGAACAGAAACACTAAACTGAAGCAATCACCGAGCCGTTGCATGAAGCCCGGGGTGATAATTTGCTATGAATCCCCTGTTCTCCCCCCACTAAACGTACGGTGGGGCCCTGGTTGGCAAGTGTGGGGAGACACGCTGTGTGGACGATCATAAACGAACAGAACACTAAACTGAAGCAATCACCGAGCACGTTGCACGAAGCCCGGGGGGATAATTTGCTTGAATCCCGTTTTCCCACACTAAGATGGGGGGCCCCGGTTGGCGGTGGAGCGAGACATCGCTGTGTGAGCGTACCTAGAAACGAACAGAAAACCCAAACTGAAGCAAAACACCGAGCACTTCAGGGAAACCCGGGGGGGACAAAGAGTATGAACCCCTGTTCCCCCCTAAGAGTAGGCCCTGGGTTGGGAAGTGTGAGCGAGACCTCGCTGTGTGAGAGTATCACTGAAGCGAACAGAAAACAAAATGAAACAATCACCCAGCAGTTTCGGGGGAAACCCCCGGGGGGACTAAATTGTATGAATCCCGTGTTCTCCCACACTAAAACTAGGGGGCGCCCGGTTGGCGAGTGGAGCGAGACACGCTGTGTGAGATTCACTAGAAGGGAAAAGAACATAAAAAGAAGCAAACACCCAGCACGTTGCGCGAAGCCCTGGGGTGACTAATTAGCTAGAATCCCGTGTTTCCCCACACAAGACGTGGGGCGCCCTGGGTTTCAAATGTGAGCAGACACGCTGTGTGAGACGTATCACTAGAAGCGAAAGCCTAAACGAAGCAATCACCCAGCACGTTGCATGAAACCCCGGGGTGACTAATGAGCTATGAACCCCTGTTCTCCCACACTAGAGTACGGGGCGCCCTGGTGGCAAGGTAGCGAGACTCGCTGTGGAGCGTATCCTAGAAGCGAACAGAACACTAAACTGAAGCAAATAGACTTGACAAACTAGAACTAGATGGATCAGCATCATTCATCTTCAGTGGCAGTCGAGGACTCGCAGAAGTTCAGCTCTCCAAAGACAAATATTAAATTTGAAACGTCATATCATAAGTGAATGCTGGGTAAAGTTGAGGAGATGTATTGTTCAATGTTGAAGCGTTTATTAACTTTTAACAAGGATGTACTTTTAAATAATTCCATGGATAAATATCTAAATTACATTTATATCTAGTTAAGTGATGGATTTAAAAGTGTCAACGGTAGATATCGTGTACGTTAAATTTGAATTCGATCAAAAACCCATTACTTCTCACTTATATTCGTGTGTACGATTAACATTACAAGTAAACCAAACAAACATGAACAACGTACGATAATAAATAATAGAGTAATACAATAATGTAATACACATTAACCCTAATGTACACTGATGTAGAACATAGCTTATAATGTATATTACGTTCATTTTGTACAGAGCCGGTTTGAGAAATACTCCTGAGACTAAATTCATGTGTTCGGGTTGATTACATTTTAGAGTAGGTACATTCATGTGAAGCTACTCTGAACTTTAGAGATCATCGAAATCAGTAACACTTTCCTTAAACTATCAAGATTACGTAGTTAATGTGCTGGTGCAATGAATTCAATAGTTAATTAATAAAATATGTATGAGAAAGATTTTTATAAATATATAGAGAGTAAAACAATTGTTTGGATGAATCAATAATAAGCAAAGGTTTTCTGTGTATTATTAAAATTATGCTTACGCCTATTTTATTGAAATCAACGTGTGGATGTTCTTAATTTTGGGATTTGTTACTGAAAATACTTTATTTTACTAAAATGTATCAAATGAGTGAGAATCGTAGTTTTCCAATTATGAAAATGTTTATTAATTTATTGTTTCATTGTTTAGATAGCAGGCAAAGTTTCTGTCACAACAACGGTGACTTAAATACTATATAAACTACATCCAAGCAGTGGCCCTGTACTATACTACACTATACGGTGGTTTCATTGCTTTACCATCGCATCGGGCAACCTCCCATGGGTACGTTAAAACCTAGCTCGTTGTTTCAGCACCGCATTAAACGGTTCCTCTCGTATTTTGATCCGCGCCGGGTAAGACATTCGAGCATCACAACTCACAATGCCCCCCCCCCCCCCCCCTAACCAAACACAATGCGTTTCCCCGAGACTCACATTAGCAAAAATAACAAAGCAAAGGAGGCGGATGAAGATTTAACAGTAATTCGTATTTCCACGTGATAAAACCCTGGCTGTTCGTCGAGTGAAGGGATTGGAGTCGTATCCGAGACGCTGGCACATAGAGGCATTCTAAGATGATTTCGTCGCATCATGAAGGTGAGTAGTTGTATATCTACGATGAGACCTTTTAAAACAGGGGATTCAGTCACGTGAT